>VMDO01002176.1:17122-82967 GCA_007922755.1 Pedetes capensis
AAAAGCATCAATTCTTTTTCTGTCTCTCTTGTTCAAAGTCCAGCTTTCACAACCATATGATGCCACTGAAAATACCATGGCATGAGTCAGACGCACCTTCGTCTTCAATGTGACATCTTTGCTTTTCAATACTCTAAAGAGATCTTTTGCCACAGCTTTTCCTAGAGCAATGTGTCTTTTGATTTCTTGACTGCTGCTTCCGCGGGTGTTGATTATAGAGCCAAACAAAGCAAAATTTTGGACAACCTCAATCTTGTCTCCATTTATTGTGAAGTTGCGTGCTGACCCAGTTGTAAGGATTTTTGTTTTGTTGATGTTTAGTCGTAACCCATATCAAAGGCTATGATCTTTGATCTTCATCGGTAAATGTTTTAAATCCTCTTCACTTTCAGCAAGCAGAGTGGTGTCATCTGCATAATGCAGGTTGTTAATAAGTCTTCCTCCAATCTTGATGTTTATGTCTCTTTAATTTTCAGAAGGTCTATTCTTTTCTTCTCTTCTCCTCCTCCCTCCCTCCCTCATACTTGAGGGTTGAACCAGGGCCTTACACATACTCTGCAAGTACTCTACCATTGAGTTGCATTCCCACCCCATTTATTTTTTATTTGATCAAGTTCTCATTAAATTAGACAGGCTGCCTTTGGCCTCAAACCTGCGATCCTCCTCCTACCTCCACCTCCTGAGTCACTGGGATTACAGGCATGCACCATTGCACCTGGCAGAAGGCCTATTCTTCATTTAAGTTTTTAAGACAAGAAGCATCTACTTAAAGAGTGGTCTTATCCTCCATCTTTCTCTTTCCCTTGTGTATAGTGCTTCCATCAGCCTCCAGTCCATCATGATCTTGATAGTGAATGTCATACTTTCAATTAAGTTTCAGAGCTCTGATGGAGAGATCTGAAGCCGATGTATAAACTGCTGAACAATCTGTGCCCATCAAGACCATGTTGGAAGATCTGAGAATGGATGATGAAGGAAATGATGACCCAGTTCCTCTACCAAATGTTAATGCAGCAATATTAAAAAGCTTATTCAGTAGTACACCAACCACAAGGATGATCTTCCTCCTCGGGAGGATGGTGAGAATGAAGACAAGCAAACAGACAATACACAAGAACTCCTGACAGTTTCTTTTTTCTTTACTCTGATTAAACCGAACTGTGTGTTCTTTGCAAAAAGTAGAATTTGGGGGTTCCCACTTTCTGCAAAGTGATTTCTGCCTAGTTTATTGTTCAGTTAACTTTAGTGAATGTTTCAAAGTTGGCATTGTAAATAAAACAGCTTGCAGTTTTCTGAGTGCTGAGAATGTACTTCAGTGGTAGAATATCTGCCTAGCATGTATGAGACCCTGCATTCAATCATTGCCAAACAAAACAGCTGGGTGCAGTAGCACACACCTGTAATCCAGCAGGAAGTGGAGGCAGGAATATGGCAAGTTCAAGGCCAGAGGCAGCCTGTGTAACAGCAATACACTGTCTCAAGATGAAAAAGGGCTCAGGGTGCAGCTCAGTGGTAGAGCACTTGAAAAGTATGAACAAGGGCCTGGGTTCAACCCCAAGTATCACAAACAAAACAAAACAAGACACCATAAAACAACAAAAATCTTTTCAACAGAATTCACAAATCATCTTTTAATTACGAGTTGGAAACTGGAAAATATCTACTTGAAGTACATGTTCTGAGTGGGGTTATTAGGGTATCTCCCAGCCTCCTAGAGTTGAGCAAAACAACTGGTATTTGATTAAACTAAATGTAGCAGGGCTCTCTTAACTGGACTTGAGGAACTGATTTAAAAATTCGTAATCTTCTGGGCTTTGAATATGTTGCCTAGAGGCTCAGTTACTACCCAGTTCGTGGGGATTTTCTTGGAGAAATGTAACTGGACAGTTTTAGCTTATCAATTAAAAAAGATACTTAAGTTGGGGTGCCATGGCACATGCCTGTAATCCCAGCAACTTGGGAGGCAGAGCCAGGAAAATCTGAGTTCAAGGTCAGAGGTAGCCTGTGCTACTTAGTGAGACTCTGACTCCCCTGAATCCTTGTGAATAGCTCCAGATAGCAGGTCCCCCACTCTGGAGGAAGGCAAGTCACTTTCCCCCAAGTCCAGTTTACAGACTGCCAATAAGATGCCCTGTGTCCACTGAACTCAAGAACCAGAGGAACACAACAGACTGAACTGGTCTGCATCTGACCTCCAACCCCATGGCCAGTGTGGAGCTTTGCAGTGACCACAGGTACAACCTAACCCATGCCAAGAACAGCATGAGGACACTCTACCTTCTTGTGGCTGCTCTTGCCCTGTGTTACTCTCCTGAGAGCCCTGCATGAACCTAGCTGCACTGCCCACCAAGGATATATCGACTGGGCATGGAGCTGACACTCTCTTCTTCGTGAGGTGTCCTGTCTCTCTTAAAATATCACTATGAACCAAAGTACAAGTTTCCACAATTTTAAAAGAAATTGTAGTAAACAAAAAACCTCACAACTCAAATAAAACCCATCTCAGACTACAGACTAATATCACAGATAATCAACTTACACCGCACTGGAAAGATCTCACAACTAAAAACCAGGAAATTGCTGGGTGTGGCGCATGCCTATACTCCCAGCATTCAGGAGGCTGAGGCAGGAGGATCAAGTTCTAGGCCAGCCTGGGCTACATAGTGAGAGCCTGCCTCAACAAAAATCAAAACGAGAAAACCTCACAAATATTTGAGAATTACATTTCATTATGCAGGATCCATGAGCAGGCTTCAGAGACTTGGGTATTTCAAGCACCTTTACATCTCCCTCTCCAGGCAGTCCACAGCAAGGAGGGAGTTGTGGTTCTGGGAGTCCCTAAGGACCTGAGCGCCCCACCCCATTGCCCCTGCCATACCTGATAGTTCCTGTGGGGGAGGGGAGGGGACTGATGAGGTGGGCCATGGTGTCTGGAATGTTGATGGTTAGAGGTGAGATGTGTGGCTGCACAGGCTTCACTGGAGACTCAGGTGCCTCTTGCTTCTCCCTCTTCTCACTGGACAAGGCTGTGAATGTTATCTTGATGTTTGTGCTCGGAAACCTGAACGTGCATCTGGAAAAGAAAAGCCAATGGTCTGTGCCTGTCAGTTCCCCACCAGAATCCCTGAGCATCCCCATGAGTTGGAGGTTGAGGACACACACTCTTCCCAACTCAAAACTCAACAAATGTGCTCATTCAATGAGCAAAACCACAAACAGGGCATTTCAAAACTGTAAGATACTAGTCAGATGAGCCAAATAGAAAAATAAGTAAAAAGTACAGGCCCAAAAATGCCACTTTATTTGCGTAACACTTTTTGAAATAAATACCCAAATATGTTTTAGATCTTGTTGTTGTTAGGTTGGTATCTGACTCACAGCGACCCTTATAGGGTTTTCAATGGCTGACTGTTTTGGGATTGCCTTGGCAGTGGGTTGCCAGGTCCTTCTCCCATTTTTGCAGTGCTGGGAATTGAACTCGGGACCTCAGAGACTGCAGTGCAGTGCTCTACCAACTGAGCTAAATCCCAGCCCTTTAGGTCTTATAACAGATTTAAAACAAAGATGGGTTTGGAGAAGCAACTCAGTAACACAGCATTTGCCTGGCATGTGCATGGGCCTGGGTTCAATCACCAGCACTGCAAAAATAATAGTAATAATGAATGGGTGAACGAATGAGTAGATGAATGAATAAATAAACCAAAGACTTAAATATCACTTGGTATGTATTATTCCTTTCAAAACAAACACACAAATATATCTGGGTCACTAAGCCACAGACAAGAAAAACCAGCCAGCACAGTGGCATGCTCCTGTTGTCCTAGAGACTCACAAGGTTCAGCTAGGAGAATCACTTGAGCCCAGAAATTCAGGACCAGCCTGGCAATATAATGAGAAAAATGAAGAAAGATCATTCCTTTTCTTAAAAACACCTTTTTCATTGGGTAAACAAAAGCCAGAAACATTTATTTGGAAAACAAGGAGAGCTAGCATAATGGTACACATCTGTAATCCCAACAACCTGGAAGACAGAGGCAGGAGGATAGTGAATTTGAGGCCAGAGGCAGCCTATATAATATAGTGAGACCCTGATTCAAAATAAAAAATAAAAAATGGGCTGGGGGGTGCAACCCAGTGGTAGAGCACTTGCAAAGTACGTGCAAGGCCCTGAGTTCAACCTCCAAGTATATATGTATGTATGTATGTATGTATGTATGTGTGAACAAATAAGTAAATAACAGAAAGGTTTGTAACATTGAGCACTATGATCTACCTTTAATGTAGCCTCCCTTATATGATTCAAGCATATTAAAAAAAAAAAAAAGGCAATGCAAGCCAAATTCCTTCAAAGAATAAAATTTAAAACAGTCCCCCACTCAGTCTCTGAGTCTCAAGTTGAGCCCAGCTAAACACCACCCCATTCTATGTCAGCCAATGGAGCCCAGTTCAGCTTCATCTACACATCCACCCAGATGCCATGCTGTGGAGGCCAGCTCTGCCTACCACCCTACCCCACTGGGCACCTGACCAGGAAGGGTTCAGGGTGTGGAGGTCAGAGACTATCACATGTCCTTTCTCCCACCTGCAGTGACCTATCCAAGGCAACATGTGTCAATGCTCTACTTGGAGCAAGAAAGGGCATCACTCTCCTCCCATTCCACCATGTTCTGAACACTCCCAACTCATGGGGAGACGTTACTGCACTGAGCAATGCCAGGGTAGAAGCAGACAGCAGAAAGGAGATGAGGTCACAAGGCTCTGCCCAGGAGTAGATTTGGGGACCTTGGGAGTAGAATCCTAATAAATGATGGATCTAGCGTGGCCTTGCTCTCTGTACCGTGTGCCAGGTCCTGACATGTATGCAAAGACATGCTCTCAACCTTCCCAGCTTCAGGAATCCAACAAACGCCTGCTCATTATAAATCACCCAGTCTGTGGTACGCAGTCATGGATGCCCAACACAGACTGAGCCATGTTCCCTACTCTGAATTGACTGTCACTGGGATCTCTTTTGCTTTCCTTCCCTTGTGAGGTGCCCAGAACAGTCCAACAGTATCAGTGGTGGAGCAGAATGTAATGGTGTGTCAGCCTGCTTTTTGGTGACTAGAACACCATACTTTGTCAGGTTTCCGCCCTGACAGACTCCTTCTCGTTATTATTACTCTATTATTATTATTTCTAATGGTGCTAAGGATTGAATTTAGGGCCTTGCACATGCTGGGCAAGACCTTTGCCACCGGGCTACACCCCTGCCCTCCTCATTCTTTGTTGGACTGTCTTCCTGCATACTCCCCCACTGGGTCAATGTCCTAGGCCTAGACCTCATTTACACATTTCCTCTTTCCAGTACTGAGGGGCTGAGCATATGCTAGGCAGATGCTGTACCACTGGGGGCTAGGCAGATGCCACACCCCAGATCCTACTTTTTCATTTTGAGACAGTCTCACTACATTGCATAGGCTGCCTCTGGCCTCAAACTCAGAATTCTCCTGCCTTTCTCTCCTAGGTGGTTGCAATTACAGGAATATACCCATGATCAAAGTGTAAACAGCCACTCTTCCAAAGTTCTGGTTAAGACATAGTGAAAACAAACCACCTTCCTGTCTTGGTCACCTTCTGGGGGAAAATGTTCACCAGCCTCATGTCAACAAAGGCCTCTCACCCAGAAAATGTAAAGAGCTATCTGAAGTCAACAACAAGAAAACAATCTAGCCGGGTACAGTGGTACATTCTTGTATTCCCAGTACTCAGGAGGCAGAGGCAGAAGGATCATAAGTTCAAGGCCAGCCTGGGCTACCAAGTGAGACTCTGTCTCAAAAACAAACAAACAACGAGAACATACACAAACAAACCACCCAATTAGAAAATGAGCAAAAGAACCGAATGTGGTGCACTTGCCTGCACTCCTAGCATTCAGGAGGCTAAGGTAGGAGGATCATGAATTTGAAAGCAGCCTGGGCTACAGAGTGAGATCCAGGCCAGCCTGGGATATACACTGTGAGACGCTATCTCAAAATTAATTAGTTAAAACAAAACACAGAAAGAGATGGTCAGTATCACTAGCCATTGGGGCAGTGCAACCCAAAATCCCCCATGACAGCCAGGCATGGTGGGATATCTGTAGTCCCAGCTTATTTGAGAGGCTGAAGCAGGAAGATCACTTGAGTCCAGGGGTTCAAGGCCAGCCTATGCAGCATAGAGAGACCCTGTCTCTTAAAAAAATAACTAGGTTGGGTGGAGTGGTGCATGCCTGTAATTGCAGCACTGGGGAGGCTGAGGCAGGAAGGTCATGGGTTTCACGCCAGCCTGGGTTACACAGTGCAATCCTGTCTCAAAATAAACTAAATTCAATAAAACTCCAGGAGATACCATACAACACCTGTAAGAACAGGTAAAACTGGAAAAACTGACAGCACCAAGTGCACAGGAAGATGTGGAAGACATACCTATCCTACGTAGCTGTGGGAAATTAAAAGGGCACAGCCACTTGGAAAATCAGATTGGTGGTTTCTTGTAAATGTAAACACAGGCATACCATACAAGCGTATCATACCGTACTCCTGGGCATTTATCCTGGAGAAATGAAAACATTTACAGAAAAAACTGTACGTGAATATACACAGCAACTCTATTTATAACAGCCCAAATTGGAATTGAGTTGCATGCCCTACAATAGAAAGAAAATAGTTGAACAAACTCTGCTATACACACAGTTTGTGTGGGTCCCAAGGGCATCTGCTGAATGGAAAAGGTCAGTCTCCAAAAAGGACACCCTCTCTGATTTCATTTATACAACATTCTCAAAATGACAGAATCATAGACACAAGAGCACAAAAGGAGTGGCCAGGGCTGGGAAGCAGGTGAGCCATGTGTCCCCAGAGGGGCAGCATTAGGGAGGTGCTGTGGCATGCAATCATTTGAGCTGGAACCACAGAAGAAGTTTATGAACTTGTACATAAACAACATGACACCGAATCATATATATAACAAAAAAGCAGTGCATGCAGTGGTCAGGGGTAGAGTGCCTGCCTAGCATTCAAAAGGGCCTTGTCACCATCCCCACTAGTGTAAAATAAAGCAAGAAAAAGTAATGCAGAGCCAGGCATGGTGGTACACTCCTATAATCTCAGTACCCAGAGAGCTGTGGTGGGGGATTATGAGTTTGAAGCCAGGCTGGGCTATATGGGCTGGGGTTCCGCTCACGTGGTAGACTGCTACTCTGTGTATTCTGAGGCCCTGGGTTTGATCCCCAGCACTGCAAAAATGGGGGAAGGACGTGGTAGTCCACTCCTGAAGTAATTCCAAAATAACGAGCCATTGAAAATCCTATGAGGGTCTCTATGAGTCGGACTCAACTTGACAGCGTCTAACAATAATAACTGGGATATACAGGGAGATACTTTCTCAAGAAGAAAAAAACATATACCTACATTCCAAACGGAAGTCACCATGCCTTGGCTTCAGTCCCCACCTGTATGAGGTTCTCAGCTGCCAACTCTGCTCCCAGCCAAAGCTGGTCAAGGTCTGGAGACAGACTGGTTATTGTGACCTGGATGAAGCCAGGCAGGGGGGCTATTTACATCTCACCACAGAAAGCCCAGGTCAGCATCCCCCATGGAGAGCAGTCTGCCCAGCACCCCAGGATCTGGGCACAGGCCCCTGCGGCCAATCCTCATGGCATTCCTGGTCCCCACCCTAAAAGGTCTGCCCGTACCCAGCAGGAGTCTGAAACAGTGACATCCACACACGGGCGTAGATCCAGTGACACAAAGGCCCAGAGGGAAACCAACCCCTGCTGGCCACCCTTGCATCACTCACAACTCTCTCAGTGGCTTCAAATCAGCCCTCCCTACTTGCCCTCGCACCTCACCTCCCAGACTGCCCAGAACACTCTGACACTGTCACCCGTGGGTGGGCAGGATGCCCCAACAGGATGCAAGCAGAGCTCTGGCCTGTTGCTTCCACACTGCAACTGGCAGCCTAGAGGACTCCCTGTTATCATATACAGAGCAGGCCCTCAGCAGATATTCACTGAATGAGAAAGTGCCCAGTTCCATGTATTAAAAACTTCATCAAAATAAGCAAAGCACATGACCAAGACAATAAGACCACAACTAAGCATCTTGCCACTGCCTCTTAAGCCTCAGTCCAAGACTTGAACCACTACCTCTAAGGCTTGAAAAGAGGGCAATTAACACCTGGATGCTGCTGAGCATGGTGGCACAGTGCTATTTGGGAGGCTGAAGCAGGAGGATCCCAAGTTTGACGTCAGCCTGAGCAACTCAGCAAGACCTTGAGATAAAAACTTCTTGGCCAGGCATGGTAGTATACACCTGTAATTCCAGCATTTGGGAGATGGAAATAGGAAGAGTACAAATACTAGGTCTGTCTGGGCGACACCGGGGGGGACCCTGCCTGTTTCAAAAAAGACCCAAAAAATAAAAAGAAAAAAAGAAAAAAGAAAAGATAAAAAGGATGGTGCAATGCTGGATCCACAGTGTGAGGCAGCAATTTGGTAGGTGACTACGTGTCTGCACTGAAAACATGGAGTTCAAAAGAGCTGTCTGAAACCTGTCAAGAGCAAGGGCTCAGAAACCCTTTGTGCTAAGTGGCATCATGGCTAGATTGTATGTTCCAAATTTAAATGCCCATTTACTGCTACATCTTAAAAGAAAACTGATAACCCGTGAGGTATATCTGATTCTACTTAACCTGACTCTGGAGACTCACAGAAATTTCCTCCAGATCCATTCATTGTGCCAAGGGATAGCTGCTGATGTGTCTCCGAGGTTACAGGACGATAGGCCAGGCTCAGCTCAACCGTGACCTGGAACCACCTCAGACACCTGGGTCCTCCTCACTGCTAACCAGCAGTTATTCTCTGGGACTGCCAGGGAGCCACCCAAACCCAGGTCACACCAGCTTCAGGTCTTACTGCAGACACTGCAGGGTCTGCGTGGGGTCCAGTCAGCTCTCACTCCCCACAGGACTCCTCACACAGTGACCAGGAAAAGAGCTTCCCCAGATCTGCCTAAGGACAGCTGGGGAGCCCAGGTGGTTGGTGCCTGATAACTGAGATGAAAGAGTGTGGTGAACACCAAAGGTACAAGCCAGAAACCAAAACCTGCTGAGAAACTGCTTATCAACACTGACATCAAAAATGTCATTTAAGTGAAATCAAACACTGCATTTCTTAAGTGAGGTGTGGTGGGCATGCCTGTAGTACCAGTACGAGAGGCTGAACCAAGGGGATCACAAGTACAAAGCCAGCCTGAACCATATGGCAAGACCCAGCCTCCAGGGAGGGATAATTCCAACACTATACTTATTTATTTGCCTCATAAATGAAAAAACAAAACACAAAAAAAAGGAAGAGTAAAATAACATCAGCAAACCTGGAGTTAAACTTACTTGTAATGGATACCATGGTGCCCATGAGTAATCTCAGTGACTCAGGAGGCTGAGGCAGAAGGATTGTAGGTTCAAGGCCAAAAACAGCCTATGCAACTTATCAAGATCATGTCTCAAAATAAAAAAATAAAAAAATAAAGAAAAAGGGCCTAGACTGCCTGTCTAGGATGCATAAGGCCCTGGGTTCAATCCCGAGTACTGCCAGAAAAAAAAATTGTAATGTTCTTCTAATGGTCTTTTTAACTCAAATATAAGCAACTCAAGACTGAATATGTTCATGAACTCTGAATCAAAGCAGTAACTGCAAGATCAGCTATGAGAAACATGCCATCATCATGGCTACCCCACCACTTCCTCGGCTGCCACTACCTCCTCCTTCACTACCACGTTTAGTTCAAGAGAAGATTCAGGCAGAGACATATTCACGTAAAACAAACAAACAAGCACAGGTGAATCAGAGGCAGTGGGCAGTGTTTTGCATGTGGCCATAACTCTGTATTTGATCCAGAGGGAGAGATGAAGCCACATGGCACAGTATACTCTTGTAATCATGATGACCCAGAAGTCTGAGGCAGGATTCCAAATACAAGGCCAGAAGCAGCCTATGCAACTTGTCTCAAAATAAAAAAGTAAAAAAGGAGCCAGGAATGCAGCTCGGCAGTAGAGCACTCGCCTAGTTCAATCTACAGTACTAGAAAAAAAGATCAAATAAACACATAAATGAATGAGAAATGCACTCCTAGCAAGTTATATACGTCAAATGGCAAAACTAACATACACTAAAACTTGTTACACACAAGTTCCCATGTACTCTGGGGTGCACAAAGCCAGCAGAAGGACATATACAAAGGTATTTTGAGTATTCTCCAATAAACCTGAGAGTCTTCCTAATCAAAAGACAGTAATACAGAGAGAAGGGGACTGAGAGGAGGAATCTGATCACCTGTACAGGTGTGTACAGGACACCTGGACCAGAGGGCAGTGATGTGGCTACAACTCCGCTCCCTGAAGTGTCCAGGAGGACTGTACCACAGTCTAGGAGACACAGCAGGAGACATGGAAACCTGCCAGGAGCTGGAAGAGTCCTCAGGCCACCTGCCCAGAGACCAGCCCCCATCTCTCCAGCACCCACAGAGCCTGCCATTCTCACCTGACCAGGCTGCAAGAAGCCATCACTTGACACAGTGGCCACATGAAACACCCACTCTAGTTTCAGCTCTGTTATCTGTGCCTCCGTTTCCCCTCTATAAAGCAGAAGTGACAGCACCAGTGTAATGAGGATTATTTCAGCTCATATTTATCGAACACTTGGTTATTTATTAAGATAAAAAATGTAAAGGTCCTACTTCAATATGTCAGCACTTCTCCCCAGACAGGCACACTGTTCATTCCATGTCCACACTGAGGTTTTGCAGAAAGCCATCTCTGACCAGTAGACTGTGTCTGTCCACACAGAAGAGGGGCCACAGCAGTATACCCAGTTCCAACAGAAAAGGTAACGAAGGCAGCCTCCTCCATGTGGTAGCTATAGGGCCTCAGGGGGCCTCCATGGCTCCTCGGTGTTCACTGCTTTCCACAATAGGACCACACCCTCCAAGCTACTCATGTAAGGTCCACAGGGCACGTACGTGGCTGAAAACTGCAGGCAGGGCAGGGTACCTCAACCATGAGGACATCCTTTGTTTCTGCCTGATCCCCAACATTTTCAATTAAGGACAGGCCGATTATTGCTATCTAGTGCCTACCTCCCCAGTATAGGAGGCAAGGGCATACTGTGGGATTTAAAATGAGTGCTGGCGTAATCAGGCCACCTGCCTACAGCCTGACCAATGAGGGATATGTTGTCTGGTCCCCATCCTGGCCATCACTAGACATTGCTGCCCAGCCCCAACCTGGCAGGTGATGGTGGTATTTTTGTGTCTAAAAGTAAATTTTTACACTTATAAGTCATAAAATCCATTTAAAAGCTATCCATATATCCTGGTGACTGTCTTTTACTTTTCTTAAAGAAATACACAAATTTTATTTTATTTTATAACAATATTACAGAAAGGAAAATATTTAGTACAATTTGAACCCACTATAAACCTAATCTGATAACACAACTACACTTCAGGTCAAAAGCAAACACTGTTCAATACAGTTATGAAGTCCCTATCAGGTCTCTGATGTCAGCTTTGTATGGTGTAGTCCTCTTTTAACCAACAAAACCCCCACAAAAGCACCTATCCCTCACCTTAGTATCCTCACACCTGTGTGGATCATCAGCCCATGATGTCTGTCTTTTAATCTGGGTTCTAACTGCATGGACAAGAGCACCTGAACACAAAGACTCCCAGTTGTTTGTGCATGGCAGGTATGCGTTTCCTATACAGAGTGTATGCTTCAAAGGACAAGCAGATGTAGAAGTGAGCAAAATGCAGATGATATAACAGGCAAATGGGCCCAGGCATGTTGGCACATACCTGTAATCCCAGCAATTCAGGAGGCAGAGGCAGGAGGATTGCAAGTTTGAGGCCAGAGGCAGCTTGGGTAATTTAGGAAGACCATGCATCAAAATAAAATTTTTTAAAAAATGGGCTGGGGCTGTAGCTCAGTGGTAGAGCGCTCACAAAGCATGCATGAGGCCCTGAATTCAACTCCTCAGTACTGAGTGGGGGGAGGCACATTAGGGGTCCACTGTGCCATTTTTTTTTTCTGTGCCAAGCATGACCCATTTCTTCACTCAGACTGTGACTATATGAGTTGTTGTTAGGTGCACCATTAGGTTAGTGTCCGACTCACAGCGACCCTATGCACAACAGATGAAACACTATTGTTAGTGCTTCTCTGCTATTCGTAGGGTTTTCAGTGGCTGATTGCTTTTTGGGAGTGGGTTGCAGGTCCTTCTCCCAAGCCTACAGTACCTGGTGTTCCCAGGCAGTCTCCCATGCAAATACTAACCAGACCCAACCCTGCTTAGCTTCCAACATCTGATGGGATCAAACACCACAGTGGTATGCCTGCAGGCAATTACATGAGTACTCACATTATAATTTCTTTTCCACATAGATTACACTCAAAATGTATTAAAACTATTTTCAAATTCTCTATGGGATTCAATTACCTATGAAATCCCTGTTTTCCTTTCCTAAGATAGAAATAAAAAGTTACAAAATCATTGAGTAATTTGCCTCACAAAACTAAAAGTAGCCACAAAATACAACAGAATGAAGGAGCATAAATAGACCCAACAAAGTGACAGCCATGGCAGTAGGTCCTCATGGGGCCCACACACTGTATTTCTGGGCTGGAAGGCCGCCTGGTCTTTCCCAAGACTGAGGTGCCTCTTCCCCAGCCCTGCAGACATATTTACAGTCAGTGTTAAGAGTTTCAGGATTGGCAGACACCACACTGACAGGGGTCAGGTGCCTGGTGCCATGTCTCACACTAGAGACACAGATGCTAAAGCATACTTTAATTGGTTATGAAACATTTGTAATGAAGCTCTGTACAGAGCATGAACCTGCTTACACGCCTGAGAAATATGGTAAAACAGTGGAGAAAAGGGACAGATTAGAAGCATGCACAATGCAGATGGGCACCGTGGTACATGCCTGTGATCCCAGTATTTCAGGAGGCCAAGGCAAGAGGATAGCCAGTTTGTGGTCAGAGGTAGCCTGTGCAACGTAGCGAGACCCTGTCACAAGATGGAAAAAAATCTTAAAGTGGGGGGGGGGGGGCTGGAGCAGATTCATGGTAGAGCACTTGCCTAGCACAAGGGAAGCCTTGGGTTCAAGCCCCAGTATGGAGGGGAGAGGGACAGAAGGAAAGAAAGAGGGAGGGAGCGAGGGACAGAGAGAGGGAGGAAGGCGGGCACAATGTGGAAAGATGCCAGGTGGCAAAGAACAGAAGCAGAGTCTCTGGAGAGAGCCTGCAGTACTGAGTCCTCAGAGAAGATGAGTCTCAAACCATAAACCAAACAAACGCTGGCAAGACTACCACAGCAGACAGCGTCTAACTCACTAAGGGGACCTCACAAGAACTATTTTTCCTTTACTTGAACAAACATTAACAACTATGATTCAGAGTTGGAAAATTCCTTCTCCCAGCCTCTCTCTCATTCTCTACTGGTTGAAGGGGTCTTCTTGCTGGAATGGAAATCATTGCAAAGGAGACATGCACCCATTGTCTGCAGTCCTAAGCTGACAGACCCTAAGGCCTCCCAAGAACTGTTCTTTGGCAAAAACCAGACCTTTTAATGAAGATCATATAGCCCCCCAGAAGTGTCACATTTAAACAGTCTCCAACAAGGAAGAGTTAAATTTAGAGGTGTCTCTATGCAAAGCAAGTTCAACCAACTGGTCAAACCATTCCCTATAACTGGCTTTCAAGCCAGCATTTCAAAGAGGTCCCTTGCAATCTACATGTCTCCCTCAAGCGCGTGATGTGGGGGGGAACACCTTGAGTCCTGGGAATTTCCTGACATGGCTCCAGCAGCATCTGTGTTTCTCACTGCACATTTCAAGGTTAGAGGCAAAGGGACCTCAACACTTCATGAATGCAGACCTGGGATCAGACCCCTACAGAACATCCAAAGTCCCTGCAAACACCACATATGTGCTCCTGGGGAGCTATACTGTGACCAAGGACCTGCATAACAAGCCAGGCACTGCAGACTTGGACTTCAGACTACAGCTGATCCCAGGCAGAGGGCAGCTCCTGTGTCCTCTACACACAGAGGAGACAAAGATGAGGGAGGCCTGCAGGGCTCCTCGCAGGAGCAACTGATTCTGGCCCCAGGCAGCACCACTCTGAAGGACAGCACAGCAGAGTTGCCCTTGGCCTTGGCACCTGCCTGGGCACAGCCCCCACAAGAACAGCCACTGATCCCCCCAAGACTGACATTTTCTGCTGTGGCACAGATAGTTCAGAGTGAGGTGGGAGAACTCTCCCCAAGAGCTCCTTTCTGCCTCCTCAAAGGCAGACCCAAACCAAACCAGATGGACATTATTCAGGCAGCCCTGAAGCCATTTAGTTCATGAGTACTTTAGTCAGGCATGGTGCTGCGCCTCTGAAATCTAAAGGCTGAGTACAGGAGGCTCCTGAGTTTGATGCTAGCCTGGACTACATAACCAGACCCTGCCTCCAAAAACGAAAAAGTATTTCAGAAAACAACTCTGAAATGTGTTATATCACACAGTGTAGCAACCTACCAGGTATGGCACACACAGGACACTCAGTCAAAGTAACTGCAGTAGCACAGTGGTAAGACCTGCAAATGGCACCTCAGCCAAGTATGCAAAGTTAATACCATCTGCCACAGCATTAAGTGACACCAGGGTCCTCACTGCAGTGCGCTAAGAGGACACATCTTCACCTCTGGGGTTCTTACCAAAAATAACTAGCCTGGACCTAAACAAGAAGAGACACCAAACAAATCCACTTTGAAAGATATTCTACAAAATAACTTACCTGTCCTCTCCAAAGCATCAGCACCACAGAGGGCAGAGGCTGAAGAATAGTCACAACTTAAAGGAGATTAAAGAGACTGAGGCAGGAGAATCACAAGTTCAAAGCCAGAGAATAACCTGTGCAACTGAGCAAGACCCTGTCTCAAAAAAATAAAATGGGGCCAGGCGCTGTGGTGCATGCCTGTAATCCCAGCATCTCGGGAGGTGGAGGCAGGATTGCAAGTTTGAGACCAGAGGCAGTCTGCGTAACTTAGCAAGACCCTGTCTCAAAAAAGTAAAAAAAAAAAAAAAAAAGGGGGGGGGGCTGAGGGTGCAGCTTAGTGGTCCAGCACTTGCAAAGCATGCACTTGCAAGGCCCTGGGTTCAACCCCCAGTACTGCTAAATAAATGAATAAATAAATAAATAAAAATAAATAAATAAAATGGGTGGCTAGGGGTATAGTTCAGTGGTAATGCACACGCCTAGCATGCATAAGCCTCTGGGTTCAATCACCAGTACTGGAAGAGCAGGGGAGAGAGGAGTGAAGACACAGGAGTTGGGGATATGGTTAGTTGGCAGAATGTCTGACTGCATGCACAAGGCCCTGGGTTCATCCCCAGCACTGCAAGACAGACCGACAGGAGAGTTCAACGCCATATGATCCTGCTCAAGAAAACAAGGGCTGAGAAGATCTGTGGTGAGGCTGCATTGGTTATGAAGAGAATGTGGGCAGAAAATACACATGGAAATATTGGGGCCAAGAAGGCATCATGTATGCAGCTTCCCTGAAGCACTTCAGGGTGGGAGGGAAGAGGGCATAAGGGTACTGATATGTTAGTATAAGGACACCTGTGTGCAACACTGGACACAGAAGAGATGTGACCTCACTCCAACACCTGGCTCCTGACCTGCTCCCGACCCACATGTGCCCTTGGCATCCAGCCCCAGGCTAAGCAAGAGAACTACGACCCCAGTTTGGGGAAACACAAGACACACTTAGGCTACATTCACACCAAGAGACCTTTCCTTACTCCTGCATGCTATCATTCCTCAGCCCAATTGGCCACCCTGTCACCAGGCTTCCAAATGACAGCATCATGTGGTTTGTGGTTACTCTGCCATTTTGATGTCTTCTTCCCCAGGCAGAATAGTCATCCTGCTCCTCTATGCGATGGCATCTCTCAACAGTCTCCTAAGCTATGCTCTTCCAGCACAGCACTGTATGTCCCCAGTTAACAAGGCCAACTCTACTGCTGTGACAAATGGTCCCACCCCCAGTGCACAGCTCAATTAAGGTCCAGGGAGCTTGGAACTTGTGGCGGGAGCTTCACCTGTGGTTGCTCCACACAGTCATTACTCTGGGGCTCAGGCCAAAGCACAGGTCCCACTAGATACTGCCAGTGTCAAGTCAGAAGGAAAGAGAAAAGATGGAAGCCAACCCTGTGACCCAGCCTGCGGCCAGTGGCTCCTGACCCCAGGGACTCCACACAACCCAACCCCCTTACACTGGAAAACTTAAGGTCATTTCTACTTCTTCATTTGGCCACAGAGATACAAATGGAGTTGCTGACCTGTTCTCTAGGAAAACAAGGGCAGGATAGTAATGCTGTCGCTGTTGACCAAGGTCATCTAATAGAGAAGGGAAGGAAAATCCACATCTCACCCAGAACCGGCAGAGGAAGGTACCAAACTGCATAAAGAAAATGGTCATTAATAACAGTGACCTGAGTCAGGAACAGTAATGCATGCCTGTAATCCCAGCAGATCAGGAGGTGGAGGCAGGAGCATCCTAAGAGGCAGCGTGTGTAACTTAGAGAAACCCTGATCAAGATAAAAAATGAAAAAGACGCGGGGAGTGCAGCTCAGTGGTAGAGTGCTTGAAAAGTATGTGTAACGCCCTGGGTTCAACCCTCCAGTATTGAAAACAAACAAACAAACAAACAAACAAAAAACAAAAAACAGTGACCTATGTATAGGGTGGACACTGCTCTGAGGCCATGGTGAAGACTGAGCAACAGCCCCTTCCTCTGCATGTAAGGAAATATTGTGACAGGGGCACCTGAGTGAACGGGCAAGAGTGGGCATGAGGACCAGAGCCTGGTACATCCAGCAGGAAAGCAGCAGTGAGGGCAGAGGGAGTGGAGCCCACTGATTCCAAGACAGGAATCAATAGTCTCACTGCTGAAAACTCGAGAGACATGCTCCCTGAGCTGGCACACAAGGTTGAGGGAATGCTGGCACCATTAGTGGGTGTAGGAGTTGCAATGGGACAGCCAACCTGTCCTGGACACTGGAAGTGCAAGGTGCCTGCAACCTACCACCAAAGAAGGATGTCCAGCCAGTCCTCACAGAAATCTGGATTCCAGATGTCCTCAGAAAGAGAGGGTTGTGGAGCATGTCACAGACAGAATCGTGAAAATCCTGGCTGGGAGACAAGACCTTGGGGGCTCAGTGGAGCACTGCCTGAAGGAAGAACACTAAGGCAGGAGCTGAAACAGAGGGCCAAGTCTGAACTCTGCCACAGCTGTAAGCAGGTCTGTCTATCTTCTGCAAAAATACAGGAAAACTCCCTTGTTTCCTGGCCTTGAAATTGGGAGCCAAAGTGGCACTTCAAAGGCCCACATGTACTTGCAGTGTGCTCTTTTGCCTGGTGTCCTCCCTGGTACAAAAGAAATACTGCAACTCGGTAACACATTTTCACCATCAGATCCACCAGTGACTCAGAAACTGCTCCTCTAGCTCAACCTACCAACACAACATGCCACCATAGCATTCTAAGCACCCACCCACACCCCAAAGATGCCATGAGAGGGGAGGCCAGGGGCACAGCCTGGCAGAGCCCAGAGCACAGGTGGTGCTACTTGAAGTCATGGGGTTCCCCCCCACAAGAGTGCCCACAAAAGGCAGCACTGTGTCCTGGCTCAGGTAGGGCTGCACTGTGTATCAGAGAGGCGAATGTTGTCTCAAACTGCACAAATTACAAGTAAAATGTTTGACAAAGTTTAAGACAGTGTTATTGTTGTTTGTTGTTAGGTGCTGTTGAGTCGGTGTCTGACTCATAGCAACCCTGTGTAAAACAGGCGAAACACTATTGTCGTGCTTCTCTGCTATCCATAGGGTTTTCAATAGCTGACTGTTTTTTGGGAGTGGGTTGCTGGGTCCTTCTCCCAAGCCTACAACACCAGGTGTTCTCAGACGGTCTCCCGTCCAAGTACTAACTAGGCCTGACCCTGCTTAGCTTCTAAGATCTGATGGGATTGGACGCCACAGTGGTACGGCTGCAAGCTTAAGACAGTTTAGGACAATAAAATAAATACACTGGCTGGGCACAGTGGCACATAATTATAATCCCAGCAACTCAGGAGGAGGAGGCAGAAGGATCATGAGTTTGAGACCAGAGGTATCCTGCGTAACTTGGTGATTCTCTCAAGGTGAAAGAGCAAAAAATGGGTTGGGGAATGCAGTACTTGCAAAAGAGTAAAAAGTGGGGTGGTGATAGAGCACTTGCAAAACATACGTGAGGCCCTGAGTTCACCAGCTCTAGTCCATAGTTTTGCATTGTAACCCTTCAACAACCAACCTCAAGCAACACCTATTGCCTCAGCTACAACTTCTTATACTGAAAAATCCTAAAACACTAGTTCTCTACGATCATTTATAAAATGCAGTGATGTTTATTAAAGCAATCCATGCTATTTTAGTTTTTGTTGGGTTTAGCACAAATCCTCTATAGCATCAAAAACCTGGTTTAATACAACATAATTCAGGTTGAGGTACTGGCTGGAAATCTAACCCTTGAGTGAAGCATTTTAACTGCATGATTTGCTTTGTAATTACTGAGAAATCACACAGCTTACGACATACAAGCTATTACAGACAGGGCTGGCTTCAAGCCTGTGTGGCCAGCATAGCAGCACTGGACCCATGCTCGGTAGGGTCCACATAGGAGGTTTCAAGCTCTGTTGCCACCTCTTTGCAGTTCCCAATCACTTTATCTCTCAAACAGTACTGAGTTTTTGGTTTTTTGTGACAGCATCTCACTGTGTAGCCCAGGCTGGCCTAAAAATCATGTCGATCTCTCTGCCTTAGTCTCCTGAATACTGGAATAACAGTTGTGTGTCATCATGCCCAGCTTTGGTTTTTTTCTTGGTTTTTTTTGTTTGTTTTGTTTTGTTTTAAATACAGAATCTTGATATGTTGCCCAGGCTGGCCTTGAATTTCTGGGCTCAAGCAATCAATCCTCTTGCCTGAACCTCCCTAGTAACTGGGACTACAGGCACATGCCACCGGATCCATCTGGTCTGTTTTGTGAGAGAGGCCCAACAGGACAAAGGGGCAGAGATCATGCTGCCTCCAGCGCCCTGTCTTCCGCCCCAACCATCCTCTGTTCCCAGGGCCTGGACAGGGTTGCCTCGAGCATCTGGGAAGCACTGCACTCACCCCACCACCCATTCTCTATGTCCAAGAAATAGCATATAAAACACCATGGCAGGTTGAGGGAGAGACTAAAGAAGACATGGAAGAGCTTTACTCCTGATTCTTAGCAAGGGGCCCTATATGTTCCCTCTGCACTGGATCCCACTCACGCCAGAAGTGGCGCTCTGTCCCACCACACTGAATACTAGGAAATGGTACATTTCTCCACACGGACCTGCTTCTGTGCACAAAGACCAAAGAGATTTGGCTCCAAGGACATTCATGACCCAGCATAGGGAACTCCTGTTGGGTTTTCCAGTAACTCATGGTGAGCAGCTTTAGGGGCTGCCTAGTGCTTCTGAGTTCTTCATGTTCAAGGATTTTGCTTGGATTTTGTCTCACTGACCTGTAATTCTGTTAATGAAGATGCTGGAAAAAACTGCTCTGTCTGCTAATCTGTGTGGCAATCTGCTGTTGGGGAAAGGCCAGCTAAGAAGGTCATATTCCCTGAGTATGACTCTCATGTTAAGAACTGGGGTGAGGGTGACATCCATCCTTCAGTTTGGCTTACAAATTTGTACATGTTCTCTTTTAACTTTTAAGTCATTTGGGGCAGGTTCTAGACCAGCAGTCCTCAATCTTTTTTGGCACCAGGGGCTGACTTCAAGAAAGACAATTCTTCCCCAGACATGGGTGAGGGTGGTTTTTGGAATGATTCAGGTGATGAGGAGTAGTTATAAATACAGAAGCTCTGCTTGCTCAACCGCTGCTCACCTCCTACTATGAGGCCTGAGCCTGGGGACCCCAGGTCTAGACTAACAAAGGTTTCCACATCAGGAGCCTGAAGCTATCCTAAGAAATGACCACTGGCCCTCTCCGTCTGGACCATAGCCCAGGAGGTGGCTTGCTGCAGACAGTTGGGTTGGCAGCAGAAAACTTGTGCACCAAGTGTGCCACAGCTCAACACTCCAGTTCTGACATATTTCTTTCATGGGATTGCAGAAGCTTCGAGAACCATGACTCCTCTGAGGCAGGGCTGCTTTTGAGATTATTCCACCCTATCCTGGCCCAAATAATATTCATATGAAACTGAAGTGGACTCTCTACCGCCTCCCTGAGACCCAGCTCACAAGAGGAGCCAGGGGCAGTGCTTGGGTTTCCTCCATCCTCTACTCAGTTTAGAGCAATTCTTTTTGCACCTCAGTACAGTAGGAACCTGCAAGTGCCTATACACCTCTAAGTAAAAATCATGCAGGAGCCAACATGTGTATACATACACTATAAATAACATACCATCAAGAAGCAGAAAGGCCTGGGACCAAATGGGAGAAAACTTAATACACCTATCTCAGAAAGAATTTGTGCTCAGAATATATTGTCACTGTTGTTAGGTGCCATCAAGTCAGTGTCCAACTCATAGCAACCCTATATACAACAGGCAGAACAGTACTGTTAGTGCCTCTCTGCTATTTGTAGGGTTTTCAATGGCTGATTGTTTTTTGGGAGTGGGTTGCCAGGTCCTTCTCCCAAGCCTACAGCACCTGGTGTTCCCAGGTGGTCTCCAATCCAAGTACTAACCAGGCCTGACCCTGCTTAGCTTCCAAGATCTGACAGGATCGGATGCAACAGTTGTACAGCTGCAGGTTCAGGATATATAAAAGACTCTTAAAAATCATTAAGAAAAGCCAGCCATGGAGGCACATGCCTGTAATTCCAGCACCTGGTAGGCTGAAGCAGGAGGATCACAAGTTCAAGCCAAGCCGGGGCTATATAATGAGACCCTGTTGGAAAGAAAAGAAAAAAGAGAAGAAAAAAGAGAAGAGAAGAGAAGAGAAGAGAAGAGAAGAGAAGAGAAGAGGGAAACGAAAGTCAGTCAGAAGCCAGGCATGGTGGCACATACATGTAATCCCAGGACTTAGGAGGCTGAGGCAGGAGGCAGAAGAATCATGTCTTCCAAGTGAGCCTCTCTTAAAGCTAAATAAAAATAAAATCATTAAGACAAACAACCCATATAATGTTCATAAAGACCTTCACTGAAGACATACAAATAATCAACAAGCACAGGAGAAGCTACTTGACATGATTAGACATCAATGAAATACAAATCAAAACCACACCAAAGTACCTCAACAACCACAGACTGACGACCATAAAAGTGCTGACAAAACAAAGTATAGGAAGGAGACAGGGCAAGCAGAAGGTGCACACACTGCTGGCTTTGGAAAAGTTTGTCAGGTTTTTTTTGTAAAGCAAATGATCACTAACCACATAACCCTGCCACTCTGCCAAGTATCTGCCAGGAGAAGTGGGAATGCCATCTACTTATGCTCACATACAAGTGTACATGGCAGGGTAACTCAGATCAGCCCGGACTGGACTACGCCCAGATGGCTAGCAAGAGGTGAATGGACCCACAAATGATGGTACACTCATGCCACTCCACCACCATGTGACATGGATGTATCTCAAAATCACCATGTTGGTCAAAAGAAGCCAAACACAATGGTATACACCGCCTGATTGCATTCAATAAAATTCTGGAAAACATTCTACATCTATATCTAATAGAACATCTACTGGGAGAGGTAGCACAGCAGTGACTGCCTGGGCCCTCATGGGATGAACAGGCTGCCTACAGTTCTGGGACTGAGATGCTCTATTATCTCAACTGGGATTTGGGTTGCGTGGAATGTATGTGGCCATCAATCTCTCTAAAAGGTTCCCTCAAAACAGGTTTGTTTAATTCTAATTAAACTTTTTATTTTTTAGGCAGGGTCTTGCTATGGAGCCCAACCAATATGGCCTCAAATGCTCAATCCTCCTGGCATGAGCTTCCCCCATGCTGGGATTACAGGCAGGAGCCACACCACCTGGGTTGTTTTGTTCTACATAAAATATACCTCAAAAAAGGCATACTTTTAACAGCAACTAACTGAATCAGAAAAGAACCAGGAGGGGCCGGGCACGGTAATGCACGCCTATAATCCCAGTGGCTTGGGAAGCAGAGGCAGGAAGATTGAAAGTTCAAGAGTGGAGGCAGCCTGTGTAGTTTAGTAAGACCCTGCCTCAAAAAGGAAACAAATGGGTTGGGTGTGCAGCTCAGTGGTACAGCACTTGCAGAGCATGTGAGGAGAATTTCCAGGAAAGTCTTAAAATACCATGTTGAGTAGCCAACTGAACCCATGAAAAGATCCTCAACATCATTAATCATCAGGGAAGTGCAAATTAAAACCACAATGCCTGCTAAAATACCTATGAAAAAGAGAGAAAATGCCAACTGCCAAGCAATGCAAAAGCACTCTGCATTCTACCTCAGAGAGTTGATGAAATACAAATCAAAACCACACCAAGGTACCTCAACGCCCACAGACGGACGACTATAAAAACACTGACAAGCTGGGTGCGATGGCGCATGCCTGTAATCCCAGCGGCTCGGGAGGCTGAGGCAGGAGGATCGCAAGTTCAAGACCAAAGGCAGTCTGCATAACTTAGCAAGACCCTGTCTCAAAAAGTAAAAAAATGGGCTGAGGGTGCAGCTCAGTGGTCCAACACTTGCAGAGCATGCAAGTGTGAGGCCCTGGGTTCAACCCCCAGTACACCTCCCCCCCCCAAAAAAAAACACTGACAAAACTAAGTATGGGAAGGAGACAGGGCAAGCAGAAGTCGCACACACTGCTGGCTTTGGAAAAGTTTGTCAGGTTTTTTTGAGAAGTCTCTTCCATGGTTGTATCCATGAAAGCCGAATGAATACACATCCACTGCCAGGCGCCACAGAGCCAAGGAGCACACTCAGCAGGAACATGCATATGCTCATCAGAAAACATTTATAAGCCATGCATCGTGGTACACACCTGTGATCCCAGAGACTTGGGAAGACGAGGAAGGAGGATTGCAGGTTTGAAGCCAGAGGTAGACCGTACCACGTAGCCAGACCCTATCTCAAAATTTAAAAATAAAAAAGGGGGTGGGGGTGGAACTCAGTGGTAAGCACTTGTTTAGCATGTGCAAGGCCCTGGGTTTAGCCCCCCCAGTACTTGCTAGTGGGAGGAGAGGAAGAGGAGGTGGAGGAGGAGGAGGTAGAGGAGGAGGAAGAGGAGGAAAAAGCAGCAGCAGCAGCAACAGCAGCTGCAGCAGCAGTAGTCTGTAAGAATTTCAATAAATTTTTCAATTAAAAAATAGCCTGACCTCCCCAAGCCAGGCATGGTGGCACATGCCTATAATCCCAGCACTCAGAAGGCTTAAGGAGGTGGCTCATAACAGTTCAAACCCAACTTAGGCCACTTAGCAAGATGTCTCAAAAAAAAAATTAATTAGTTCTCCAACTTAAAAATCTATAAAGATACTCATACCAGCCTTATCTACAGTAGCCCCAAATAAAACTACATGTCCATGTAAAGAGGAAGATCAAATTATGTTCACATTCTAAATACTTTACAGCAGTGAGAATGAATGATCCATGGCTATTCGAGAAATATAGACAAATACAAGCATACTATTCAGTGAAGAAAAACACCCTCGCCCCCAGAGTCTATTCTTCATGATTCCATTAACTTCAAAAGCCAAGAAAACTATCTTGTGGTTTAGAATGCAGGGCGGTGACTCCCGTGCTGGGGAGGGACACTGACTGGGATGCCCATGCTGCAATGTATCACAACTAGGGCCACACAAGGGCTTTCATTAGGCTACACTTGGGATCTGTGCGCTCTTCTGTATGTGGATCACTAAGGAAACTCTGACAATGAGGAGCAATGTGACTAGTGACTCGCATACCAAGTCAGAGTTATGGGGAAGGTGGATCTGAAAAACATTCAAGCCAGACAGAAGGGAAGTCATTCTGTGAATTCAAAGATGCAAGGGAGACTGGGATGAGGCCCTGGATCGATGATACCAGCTCTCAGGAGAGGACACTTAAATAGACAGAAGCAGCAGGGCTACAGACAGAGCCATATATGCAGAGCACCAAAGCTACAGGGGACGCCACTCTCAGTATCTTATTTTTTCCACCCCTCCCAGTGCTTTTTTTGCTATTCACAGGGTTTGTTCTGCTGTACACAGGGTCACAATGACCTGACTCAGTTGCACCGAGCAACCACCATCATCCCCCCTCCTAGGTGACCTGCCCTTCAAGTTGCCTCTTAGCCTTACACAGGTCCATAGTCCCTTTTCTACATTCCAAAAAGCAAAAGTTCTGAAAGTCTGACCTCAAATTATTTGGCAGTCAATTCTGACCTGAATGGGGACGAGTTAATTACAGCCTATAATGGCCCCATTTAGTGACAGCATCCATGTGTTTTATGACAGAACATCTAATGTGCGGGATCACAAGGTGCTACAAGTGCAGAATCACATAAACGATATACTCTACTCACTTTTCTAAAGCCCATCCACTTTTTTCTTTTTCTTTTTCTTTTCTTTTCTTTTTTTTTCGGTACTAGTGGTTGAACCCAGGACCTCGCACTTGCATGCTTTGCACATTCTGGACCACTGAGCTGCACCTCCAGCCCATTTTTTTTTTTTTACTTTTGAGATAAAGTCCCACTAAATTACTCAGACTGCTTCTGGTCTTGAACATTCGATCCTCCTGCCTCCACCTGCTGAGTGGCTGAGATTACAGACATGGGCCACCACGCCTGATTTACCCATCCACTTTTGATCCCACCAGGCCTGTGGGTTTCAGGTGGGATCCCTGCATTAACTGTGCCCAGCAGCATAGTGCCACGGCCCTCAGAATCTCTCCAGATATATGCTGATCTAAGGGGCAAATCAGATGCTCATATAAAAAGGAATAAACCCATTAATCTGCTGTCGAAAGCAGACATTAACAGGCAATAAATGTACATGACATAAAACTGAACAGCCAACGCCTCTGTCCCCTCCAGGGTCCTCCTACTGCTCAGTCTATGACAGCTTTCACAGCAGACCCAAGAATTACTCAAAGAAACAAGCAAATAGGCAAAGACAAGCAGCCTGAAAACTCTGGGCACGAAGCAGGCAACTGCCCACCCTCTGCCCACCCCTCATGTATCAGCTCCTAATGCACTGCATTCACAGCAGGGGCTCACACTGCACTGGACAAAATTTCTCATCTGCTGGCTCTCTGCTAAGCAGAACCTCGGCTCACGGGTTACATGTGACCCTAAGTAACTGGGTGGAGGATATATGGGAAATCTCTGTACCTCCACTTAACTTTACCATGACTCTAAAAGTGACTGAAAATACAATTTTTTTTTAAAAAGACATTTCAAATATTATTCTAACAACATGTCTAGTTTTATTTAGCACTTCCAAACAGTTGGGAAATGGACTTAGAAGACACTGATAAACAAAAATTATCAAAAGAGTGGCCAGGTGCAGTGGCACACTCCTATAATCCCAGTGACATGGAAGGCAGAAGGAGGATCACAGATATGAAGCCAGAGGCATCCTGTATAACTTAGACCTTATCTCAAAATAAAAAATTTTTAAAAGGGCTGGGGGTGCAGCTCAGGGATAGAGTACTTGCAAAAAGTATGTGTTGAAGCCCTAGATTCAGTCTCCAAATACCTTCCCGCCAAAAAAAAGAAAAATAAAACAAAAAGTATCAAAGGAAACCCCACATTAGAGGAGACTGCTAACTGGGGGTCCCTAAAACCATGATATAAGGCCATGGCTTGAGGAGCACATGGCTTGCATACAAACTAGAACATTCTGTTTATACCATTTAAACTCATTCAAGAAGTCTGACTGATTACAGATCTATTTCCAAGTAAACACCTATCGACCATTTTCTTAGGGTTTTTTTTTTTCTTTGTTTATTTTTTGTTTTAGATAGATGGTCTCACTACACAGCCCCTGCTGGCCTGGAACTCACATCAATTCTCCTGTCTGAGCCGCCTGAGTGCTGGAATTCCAGGCATGTACTACCACATCTGGCTCTAGAAATTTTTTTTAAAAGAACAGAGAAAAATAATCACATATAACCAACCAACCAGACCCACACACTGGCTACTTGCCTCCCTTCTCTCTCCTCCCCTACCTGCACCCTTTTTTTCTGTTTCATATCAACTCCAAGCCCACCCTTCCTACCTCCAGGGAGGGACATGACCTCAAGATACAATGCAGTTTAGGTGGCTTTTTTTGGGGGGTGGAGGGGTAATATTGGGGGCACTGAACCCAGGGCCTCCCACATACTTTGTAAGTGCTCTGCCACTGAGTTGTATTCCGAGCCCTTTTTATTTTTGAAATGGAGACAAGAGTCTTACTAAGTTACACAGCTGCCTCTGGCCTCCAACCTGGGATCCTCCTGCCTCCTCCTCCCAAGTTGGTGGGATTATAGGCATGCATCAACTCATGCCATCATGCTCAACATAGACTGCATCTTAAACGTAACAAAAACATTTACTTTTTCTTTGTCACATCTGATTGCCATGCTGTTGTTGTTAGGTGCCATGGAATCAAGTCTGACTCATAGCAACCCTATGTACAGCAGATCAAAACACTTCCCGATTCTGTGCCAGGCACACGATCTTATTTATGTTTAAGCTCATTGTTGCAGACACTGTATCAATCCATCTGGTGGAAGGTTTTCCTCTATAGCGTTGACCTGCTACTCTCCCAAACATGATGTCTTTCTCTAGGGATAGATCTCTTCTGACTACATGCCCGAAATATGTTAGACGGAGTCTGCCCATTCTTGCTTCCAAGGAGCACTCTGGTTACACTTTTTCTAGGACAGATTTGTTGGTTCTTTTGGCAGTCCATGGTATATTCAATAGATGTCTCCAGCACCACAATTCAAAAGCATCAATTCTTCTCCTGTCTTCTTTGTTCAATGTCCAGCTCTCACAAGCATATGAGCAATTGAAAAAACCATGGCACGAGTCAGACTCACCTTCGTCTTCAATGTGACACCTTTGCTTTTCAATACTCTAAAGAGATCTTTGCCACAGCTTTTCCTAGAGCAATGCGTCTTTTGATTTCTTGACTGCTGCTTCCACGGGTGTTGAGTATAGAGCCAAGCAAAGCAAAATCTTGGACAACCTTAATCTTTTCTCCATTTATTGTGAAGTTGCGTGCTGACCCAGTAGTAAGGATTTTTGTTTTGATGATGTTTAGTTGTAAGCCATATCGAAGGCTATGATCTTTGATCTTTGATCTTCATCAGTAAATGTTTTAAATCCTCTTCACTTTCAGCAAGCAGAGTTGTGTCATCTGCCTAATGAAGGTCATTAATGAGTCTTCCTCCAATCTTGATGCCATGTTCTTCCTCATAAAGTCCAGCTTCTCAGATTATTTGCTCAGCGTATAAATTGAAGAGATATGGTGAAAGTATACAGCCCTGACGCACACCTTTCTCAACTTTAAACCAGGCAGTGTTTCCTTGTTCTATTCGAACAACTGCCTCCTGGTTTACGTACAGATTCCTCATGAGCACAATTAGGTGTTCTGGTATTCCCATTTTCCGAAGTGTTATCCATAATTTGTTATGATCCACACAGTCAAATGCCTTTGCATAGTCAATAAAACATAGACAGACATCTTTCTGATATTCTCTGCTTTTGGCTAATATCCACCTGACATCAGCAATGATGTCCCTGATTCCCCGCCCTCTTCTGAATCCTACTTGATTTTCTGGTAATTCTCTGTCTATATACTGCTGCAGTCACTTTTGAATGATCTTTAGTAAAATTTTGCTGGTGTGTGATATTAATGATATTGTCCAATAGTTTGCACATTCAGTTGGATCCCCTTTTTTGGGAATAGGCACAAATATGGATCTCTTCCAGTCAGTTGGCCAAGCAGCTGTTTTCCAAAGCTGTTGGCATAAACATGTTAACACCTCCAGTACTGCATCTGTTTGTTGAAACATCTCTATTGGTATCCCATCAATTCCTGGAGCCTTGTGTTTTGCCAGTTCTTTCAAGGCAGTTCCCACTTCGTCCTTCAATACCATTGGTTCCTCTTCATATGCAACTTCTTGAAATGGTTGGTCTTCTACCAATTCTTTTTAAAATAATGACTCTGTGTATTCCTTCCATCTTCTTTTGATGTTGCCTGCATCATTTAATATTTTCCATGTAGAGTATTTCACTATTGTGACTCGAGGCTTGAATTTTTTCTTCACTTCCCTAAGCTTGAGAAACACAGAGTGCGTTCTTCCCTTTTGGTTTTCTGCCTCCAGCATTTTGCACATGTCATTATAATATTTGTTTTTGTCTTCTCGAGCTGCCTTTTGGAATCTTCTGTTTAGATCCTTAACTTCATTATGTTTTCCTTTTACTTTAGCTGCTCTATGTTCAAGGGCAAGGTCCAAGATCTCTTTTGACATGTAATTTGTTCTTTTCTTTTTTTCTTGTCTTTTCAATAACCTTTTGCTTTCTTCTTGAATGATATCTTTTATGTCATGCCACAACTCCTCTGGTCTCCTATCACTTGTATCTAATGCATTAAACCTATTCTTGAGGTGGTCTCTGAACTCAGGTGGGATATGCTCAAGGTCATACTTTGGCTCTTGAAAACTTGTTCTAATTTTCTTCAGCTTCAGTTTGAACTTGCATATGAGAAGTTGATGTTCTGATCCACAATCAGCACCTGGTCTTGTTTTGACATTTAATATAGAGATTTTCCATCATCTCTTTCCACATATATAGTCAATTTGATTCCCGTATGTTCCATCTGGTGATGTCCATGTGTATAGTCGCTGTTTATGTTATTGGAAAAATGTATTTGCAATGAAAAGGTCATTGGTCTGACAAAATTCTATCATGCAATCTCCAGCTTCATTTCTGTTACCAAGACCATATTTTCCAACTACTGAGCCCTTCTTCTTTGTTTCCAACTTTTGCATTGCAGTCAGCAGTGATTATCAGTATGTCTTGATTGCATGTTTGATCTATTTCAGATTGTAGAAGCTGACAGAAGTCTTCCCTTTCTTCACTTGTGGCCTTAGTGGTGGGTGCATAAATGTGAATAATAGTCATATTAACTGGCCTTCCTTATAGGTGTACGGATATTATTCTATCACTGACAACATTTTATTTCAGGACAGATCTTGAAATATCTTTTTTGATAATGAATGCAACCCCATTTCTCTTTAGTTTGTCATTCCCAGCATAGTAGACCATGATTATCTGATTCAAAGTGGCCCATGCCGGTTCATTTTAGCTCACTGATGCCTAGGATATCAATGTTTATGCGCTCCATTTCTCTTTTAATGATTTCTAATTTTCCTAGATTCATACTACGTACATTCCATGTTCCAATTACTAATGGATATTTACAGTTGTTTCTCCTCATTTTGAGTCATGCCACATCAGCAAGTTGAGCACCCTGGGGCTTTACTCCATTTCCGTCATCACCGTAGACTCTACTTTGAGGAGGTAACTCTTCCCCAGTAGTCTTCTGAGTGCCTTCTAACCTGGGGGGCTCATTTTCCGGCACTATATCTGACAGTGTTTCTTTGCTATCCATAGGGTTTTCAATGGCTAGTTGTTTTGGGAGTGGTTTGCCAGTGCCTACTCCCTAGTCTGTCTTAGTCTGGAAGCTCAGCTGAAACCTGTCCACCATGGGTGACCCTGCTGGCATAGCTCTCAGCCTCATCGCAACATACAAGCCCCCCCCCCCCAGTGTGGCAAACTGACAGAAGTGTGGGGGCTGATTGCCATAAAAGTATCTATTTGTAGTAGAAATGCAAGTTAACATATTAAAAAATTTAAATCAGGCAGGGCACAGTGGCACAAACATGTAATCCCAGCACTCAGGAGGCTGATGAAGGAGGATCACCTTGAGATTGAGGCCAGCCTGGGCTACACAGTAGGATATGCTGTCTTAAAAAAAAAAAAAAAAGCAACAATAAGTCCATTCAAAATCCTAAGTGTAAAATGCTACTTCAAGACTTTTTACATTTACTTTTTTTTTTTTTCTTTTCTGGTACTGGGGGGTTGAACCTAGGGTCTCATACCTGCATGCTTTGGAAGTGCTGTACCACTGAGCTGCACCCCCAGCCTATTTTTTTTACTTTTTTTGAGACAGGGTCTCGCTGAATTTTGCAGACTGCCTCTGCCGCGCAAGTCACTGACATTGACTTTTTTTTTTTTTTTACTTATTCACTTATTTTTGCTGTTGTGGAGCCCATGAATAGACTCAAGGTACTGACTACTGTGGCTAAGAATTCAATTACTATACCAAATAACAGTGAGGAGTGGACATCCTGGTCTTGTTCCTGATTTTACAGGAAATGCTTTCATTTTTCCCCATTTAGTATGATATTGGCAGTAAGTTTTTCATATATTTCCTTTATTATGTTGAGGTATGTTCCTTCTGTTCCTATTTTCTTCAAGGCTTTTCAATGTTTATTTATTTATTTAACAGGCATTGAACAAGTGATCCTCCTGCCTCTACCTCCTGAGTTGCTAAGATTATAGGCATGAGCCACCAAGCCCAGGTCTGGGTTTTTCTGTTGGAAGAGCCCTTATTACCGCTTCAAAGTTGCAGCTCATAGGACAGTTTAAGTTGTCTATATCCTCTTCATTTAATTTGGTAGGTCATGTGTCTGCGAAGTTATCCATTTAGGTTTTCCAGTGTTAGGAAATTTAAGTTCTCAAAGTATTCCCTAATGATTCTGTGGATTTCACTGGTGTCTGTTGTAATGTCCCCTTTTTTATCTCTGATTTTACTAAATTCAGTCTTCTCTTTCTTTTGGTAATCTGGCTAATGGTTTGTCAAACTTGTTTATCTTTTTGTTGTTATTGTTTGTGGTACTAGGGGCTGAACCCAGGGCCTTGCACATTCTTTGCCAGTGCTGTACCACTGAGCTGTACCCTTCAGCCCATTCTTTACTTTTATCTTGATACAGGGTCAGGCTAAACTATGCAGGTTATCTTTGGCCTCGAATCTGCAATCCTTTTGCCTCCACTGCCTGAGTCACTAGGATTACAGGCGAGCATCACTGTATCTGGTTCATGCTTTATCAATTTTCTGTACTGTTCTTTTAGTCTCTATTTCATTAATTTCTTTCTTGTCTTTGTTATTTCTATTTATTGACTTGGGGTTTTGTTTATTCTTGTTTTTCTAAGTCCTTGAGGTGCATCACTATTTGAGTCCTCTCTGATTTTTTAATGTAGGCACTCATAGCTATAAACTTCCCTCTTAGAACTGCCTTTGGTGTTTCCCAAAGGTTCTGGTAAGCTGTGTTTTCATTTTCATTTGATTCTATGATTTTTAAAAATCTCCTCCCTAATTTCTTCAAGGACCTATTTATCATTTAAGAGTGTATATTCAATTTCCATGTATTTTTATAGTTTCTATAGCTTTCTCTTGCTGTTGACTTCTAGTTTTATTCCACTATGGTCCAATAGGACTGGGATTTGGCTCAGTTGGTAGAGCACTGCGCTGCAGTCTCTGAGGTCCCAAGTTCAATTCCCAGCACCACACAAATGGGAGAAGGACCTGGCAATCCACTCCCAAGGCAATCCCGAAACAGTCAGCCATTGAAAACCCTATGAGGGTCGCTATGAGTCGGATACTGACTCAACGGCACCTAACAACAACAACAACATGGTCCAATAAGATATAAGAAATTATTTCAACTTTTCTATATGTAGATTTTTTTTTATGGCCTAAAATGTGATCTGTTTTAGCGAAAGTTCCATGAGCTGCAGAGACCAATGTGTATTATGTAGCTTTTGGGTTGAACATTCTGTAGAAGTCTATTAAGTCCATTTCATCTATTGTACTGTTCAACTCTGAAGTTTCTTTGTTGATTTTTTTGTCTGGATGTTCTATCTATTGGTGACAGCAGGGTACTGAAGTTTCCTACTGTTATTGTATCTGGGCCCATCTGTCTCTTTATGTCCAGTAGTGTCTCTTTAAGAAGTAAGGTGCATCAGCCCCGGGCACCGTGGCATCTGTAATTCCAGTGGCTCGGGAGGTGGAGACGGGAGGATCGCAAGTTCGAGACTAAAGGCAGTCTGCGTAACTTAGCGAGACCCTGTCTCAAAAACTACCAAAAAAAAAAAAAAAAAAAAAAAGGGCTGGGGGCACAGCTCAGTGGTCCAGCACTTGCAAAGCATGCAGGCATGAGGCCCTGGGTTCAACCCCCACTAAAAAAAAAAAAAAAAAAAAAAAAAGAAGTGCACTAATGTCAGGTAAGCACATATGTAACACAGGTACATAGGTACCACAGGTAAACACAGGTGCATACATATTTAGTATCGTTACATCTTCTTGATGGATTGTTCCCTTCCTTGATATGTAGTGGCCTTCTTTATATCTTCTAATTTTAGCTTGAAGTCTACTTTGATATAAGGATGGCTGCTGCTCCTTTTTGGTGGGGAGGAAGGCTTCCACTTGCTTGGTGTATTAATTTCTATCCTTTCACTTTCAATCTGTGTGTGTCCTTGCCAATGAGGTATGTTTCTTGCAGAAAATAAATTGTTGCATCTTGTTTTGTAATCCAATCAGCTAATCTATGTCTTTTAATTGGAGAATTAAGAGCATTTATATTTAGGGTTCGATGGGCTGGGATTTAGCTCAGTTGGTAGAGCGCTGCTCTGCAGTCTCTGAGGTCCCAAGTTTGATTCCCACCACTGCAAAATGGGAGGACATGGCAACCCACTCCCAAGGCAATCCCGAAACAGCCATTGAAAACCCTATGAGGGTCACTATGAGTCAGACTCGACTCAATGGCACCCAACAACAACAACAACATATTTAGTGTTCTTACTGAGAGGGGTTTGATTCTTGTAACTATGCTGGGTGTTTTCCTGGTTGGTTTGTATACTATTTGTTCTTTCCTGTTTCCCTTATTCATATTCAGGGTTTTCTGGAGGTTTTTTTGAATTGGACATGATTGATTCTTTCCAAGTTCTCATTAGTTCATCTGTGCCTCACATGAAATTTATTCTTTCCTGTACTCTCATGATTGAGACTGCCTTTATTCCTCCTGTGTGCAGGATTCCTTTAAGTATTTTCTACAATGCAGGCTTGGTGGTCACAAATTGCTTTAGTGTGTGCTTGTCACGGAAGGTCTTCATTTCTCTATCATTTTTAATGATAACTTTGCTGGATATAATAATTTTGGTTGGCAGTTATTTACTTTCAGGGCTTGAAATATTTCATTCCATGTTTTCATGCATGTTAGAGTTGGTGCTGGTTGGTCTGATATTATTTTGATAGGTTTGCCTTTGTAAGTGAGTTGGTCTTTATCTCTTGGTGGTGGTATTGTTAGGCATCATCCAGTCAGTATCCAACTTATAGTGACCCTATGTACAACAGGCAAAACAGTATTGTTAGTGCTTCTCTGCTATTCACAGAATTTTCACTGATTGTTTTGGGGGGAATGGGTTGCTGGGTCCTTCTCCCAAGCCTACATCACTTGGTGTTCCCAGGTGGTCTCCCCCCCCCAAGTACTAAGCAGGCCCAACCCTACTTAGCTTCTGAGATTTGACAGGGTCAGACACCACCGTGGCACAGCTTCAACAATATCATTTGTTCTGTAGCCTTGGCATTTTAACTATAATGTGTCATGGAGATGTTCTTTTCTGGTCATGTCTATTTGGGGTTCCAAATGCCTCTTGTGGTTGGATGTCCATTTCTTTCCCCATTTTTGAAGGTTTTCTGCTATAATTTCAGTGAATGGGCTTTCTATGTCTTCAGTTTTTATCTCAGCTCTTTGACCCCCTGGATTCTTAGATTTGGTCTCTTGATCATGTCCCAGAGTTCTTTGAAGTTGTGGTCATCTTTCTTTATTATTTTTTCTTTACTGATGTCTGAATGTAGTATTTCCTCAATCTTGTCTCCCATCCCTGATATTCATTCTTCTGCTTGACCTAGTCTACTGATAATGCTTTCTACTGTGTTTTTTACTTGACTTATTGAGTTCTTCATTTCCCACATTTCTGTTTGGGTTTCCCCCCAACCCAAAAAAAAATCTCAACTTCCTTGCTGAATTTCTCATCCATTTTGTTTGCTTTGTTTTGTACACTGATAACTTATCTAGGTCTTTACTTCATTCATCTGCTTGTTTGTATCCTCTTTGACATCATAATTTTTACAAGTAGACTTGAATTCTTTGTCTGTCATTTGAACTATATTATCAGTATCTTTGGATTTAGTAGTTGAAGAATTATGGTCTTTTGGAGACGACATGTTGTCTTGCTTTTTCATGTTTCTTGTGTTTCTGTTTTGAGATCTGTGAATCTGTTGGGATGGATCTCTCTTCCAGTTTTACCTAGGGATCTTCTTAGTGAGAAGCTTTCTTTTGAGAACTGAAACACCAGTACCACTCACTCAGACAGGAGAAGACAAATCACTGTAACAGGTATAATACCCAACCACTTAAATACATTTAAAAGAAATTAAAGCCAACTACTACATCAACAATGCCCATAGACCAGAGAAGGGTGACAATAACAGAGTAAGCTATCAAGTTACAAATTGTTTAGGGTGAAAGTAGAAATAGAAACTATCTGAAATAAAAAAAAGGTAGAGAAAGGGGAGAAAGAAAAGCAGCAGCAAGCGTTAAATAAAAGAAAAAAAGAAAAGAAAAGAATGTTGGGAGGGAGAGAAAAGCACAAAAGATTTTTTTAAAATCCTAGACATGCAAAATTCTACTTCTAGGAAGACAGCCATGATTTCCGAGCTGTAACATGGAGGTGGCAAATGGAATCGACGAACCAGATTCTGGGGAACTGGTGTCCACAGCACATGCTCTCTCTCTCTCCCAGTAGAGTCTTACAGCAATGACCCTGACAATGAAATGCCTTGGGCCATGATAGCAATGCAGTATGCTGAAGTCTATTACAAGCTCATTTCATCAGCTTCTGAAATTTAAAGCAGATGACCAAATCTACTCTGAGTTCTGGAAAAATTTTGAGAAACTCAGGATAGATGTATCAGACCCAGAAGAACTCAAATTAGAATCAGCTAAAGAGAAGTGGAAGCTATTCTGCTTTAAGTTTGAAGGGACCGTAGAAGACTTCAGCTGTGACTGGACTGTTCCCAGGGCTACACCGAGGAAAACACTATTTTTGCCCTCAGGCTACAATTTTTTGCCATTGAAATTGCTTGGAACCAGGAAGGCTACAATAAGGCAGTTTACATCAGTATTCAGGACAAAAAAGGAGGAAAAATAAGTTAACAATGGAGAGAAAGAAGGGAGAGCTGAGAAAGGAGCTGACAGTGAAGGAGAAAAAAAGGACAGCATTAACAGAGAAAGAGAAAGAGAAAACTAGCCAGGCAGAGGATCGCAACTAGCCAGGCAGAGGATCGCAAGTTCGAGACCAGAGGCAGTCTGTGTAATTTAGTGAGACCCTGTCTCAAAAAGTAAAAAAATGGGCTGAGGGTGCAGCTCAGTAGTACAGCACTTGCAAAGCACCCAAGTGCAAGTGCAAGTGCAAGGCCCTGGGTTCAACCCTCAGTACCGCCGGGGGGGGGGGGGGGGACACACACACACACACACACACTGACAAAGGAAGAGAAGAAGAGAAAGAAGCCAACAAAGAAATCAACAAAAGTGGTGAAGCAACTGGGTAAGGTGGCCAGGGAATAGCACTCCACTGCATGTGACCACTACCACGGTGTTACCTGCACAGACACCTTTTGCTTAAATGTATGTCTGTGTGCAATTAAAGGACACTCAGAAGGACATCTTTCTGTAGCTGTTCTGATGGTTCTACATGAACTGGCTTAAGGATGACAGGGGTCTCTTAATTGTTTCTTGATATACTATTTCTCGGCTCTCACTAATGGTGAAGTAAGAAATTTTGTAAATTGCTTTTGGTTCTTATGGTTATCTCCATCAATGACTGACTTAAAAGTATTTAAAGCTGGGTGTAGTGACACAAGTCTGTAATCTCAGTCACTCTAGAGGCCAAGGCAGGAGGATTGTAAATTCAAGGCCAGAGGCATCCTGCATAACTGTGAGACCGTATCTCAAAAAATGGGCTGGAAGTGCAGTCCAGTGGCAGAGCACTTGCAAAGTACATGTGAGGCCCTGGGTTCAACCCCCAAGTACTACAAAGAAAAGGATTTTAAATTATTTGATGTTTCAAAGTATGGAGGGTATATAATCTCATTACCATGTCTTATTTAAAATGATTTGTGCCTGTTTCTTAATTCTTCTGTTTCCTGCAGTGAAGATCTCTTAACTTCTTAAACTGTACCTGGTATTGGGATTATAAATCCTTATCTAAGAATTGAGTCTTGCCTTTGGAACTACAGCTTTCTGATTTCCTTTTCTGTAACTGAAAAAAGTTTGATAGGTACTTTATGGGAAGGTAGTAGCAGCCTAAACTGTCAAGACTAGTGAGTGCAGCCCAGTTCACAGTAAAGGAGCAAGAACCTGGACCAGTACTTGCTCCACTTCTGATAGCGAGGTTATTACCTGAAAGTTAGCTGCTAATAATAATAATAATAATAATAATAATAATAAAATGTGAAGTATGATAGAATGCCTTCTCTTATAATGCTATGGACAGTAACATATATTTAGATGTTAAAAGCATTTTTGAATGATTAAAAATATCCTGACTGCACAATAAAGAAAAAATGTACAAACAAAATTAGATAAACTAAGAGGAATAAAAAACAAAAAACATAAGAGCTTTAAAAAAAAATACAGTAAAAACATGCTAACAGTGAACAGCAAAAGAGAGGTAGGCAGGTGGCAAAAGATTAAAAAGGATTTGTATACAAATCCCCTGAATGGATCCAAAAGCTTTAAGGACTGTGGTCTGATCTGGTGGAACTGCCAATCTGCTTACCAAGGCTGACTGGTTACCTTTTGGGTGAGGCCTCTAGGTACTCCCTCCCTCCAGGAAGCTACAACAGGAGACAAGCCCTATTTGCTCTCTCTCAATGCACCACTCCTCCATTCTCTGTACTCTGAGGTCATTCTATCACCTCCTTTGTGATTTCTGTCCTTTTCCAGTCTTTCCTTCTTTGGAATAGAGCCCATTCTTTCCTATTCTGACTCCTCTGTTTCACTACATCTGATGGAGACTGCCTCTAATTTGCCAGATTGCACTGGAAGTCATATTTACTTCTTTGACGTGCATTTTATCCTTATCCCTGCTCCCCTGGCCTTCTCCTGCAGCACACCTACCCCAAAAGGTGAACCCATGAGCAGAGCCAGAGACACCATGGAGCTGCACACACAAACATCTTCACACTCAAACACACTCCAGAGCTGAGAATGCCCCAACAACCACTAAGAAGCAGTCACAGGCACAACAAATACCACAAGCACCCAGTTTGGCCCCATCTGACCCAGAAAGACCACACTCAAAACTCTGCCACTGTCAGTCCTTGAAAGCTGGCTGAAGGGGACCGCAAAAAGCTCTGCCACTCAACAAGCCCAGGTGCAATGTGCGAGGAAAATAAGAAGTCACTAGGTCAATCTTGTCAGTTAGAAGGAAACAATTAGAGAATACAAGACAGAATGAAATACTAACTTGATAATTATTTGCTAAAATGTTGATTCCCTCCCAAAGGTGGCATGGACAGACAAGAGGGAAAGGATTTTGGCTAGAATCCTGGTAACTGGTCCTATAGCTTTGGTGCCCCTGCAGCAGCATGGGATAGGTAGGCAAATGAAGGAAACAGCACCCAGAGGAAGGAGAGGCAGTGGTCAGCTTGGATCTGAGGCACATGCTGGACCACAGCATGCTATCCCAGAAAAGACAGGGTACATTGGCAGAGGAATAATCTGCATGCATCCAGCCTACTGAATGGATAAACTAGGAGATGAAAGGGGGTCAGTGAAAGATGCTTTCTGTGGATTAGCTGCAGAGGATCAAGAACTAAGAGAAAGATCTCTAAGAGGAAGGCAGAAGACCCCAAAAATAATCATTACTTCCAAATCCTAAAATTAATTCAAGTAATAAGTTCAATCCTAAAAGGGAAATTTCAGTTATCCATTTAGTACTAACTGGACAATGTAAGATGGTACAATATTTCATTGGTTTTGGTCCTACTTCCCAAGATTCAACCTTCCCTACCACATGCCATCTTCAGTCTCTTGAACAGATCAGAGTCTAATTATACCTCCACAGGTCACACATCTGTCACCTGGCCTGCACTTAACACTTTTCCTTTTTTTTTTTTTTTTTGTGGTACTGAAGTTGAACCCAGGGCCTCACGCTTGCATGCTCTGCAAGTGCTGGACCACTGAGCTGCACCCACAGCCCATTTTTTTACTTTTTGAAACAAGGTCTCGCTAAATTACACAGACTGCCTCTGGTCTCCAACTTGCAATCCTCCTGCCTCTACCTCCCGCATTGTTGCTGGGATTACAGGCATGCGCCACCGCGCCTGGCTCTCAACACCTTTCTTATGGAAGGGAGTCCCCAGGGTAAGAGGTATAAAGACCCACCTACAATGACAGAAGTAGGAGGTGCACACCCTGTCCCACTGCCCACTGGCCCTAATCCTGGCTGCTGGCAGCTTCTACCAATACCTGTGATCCTACTAGAGCACACAAGGAGGGCACCAGGACCAGGGTTGTGGGGCTAGTTCTGTTGTAAGGCCTCCCGGATCCTGCTCATAACACTAGAGCAGGTACCTCAGCTACCTCCATCTGCATCATTTAAACCCACAGCAACTTGCTGGTCTGAGGGCATGGCCAGAGGAAGAGCTAGGAACTCTGTACAGAAAACCTACCAGGAGTACCTGAGGACATGGAACGGTGAGCACAGGCCTCAGGCTGCCCTCACCAAGGACTCCACTCTAATTCCCTCCCATGCCACAACAAGGACAGAATCATTCCACATATTCACCATAGGCCAAAAAAATCACCATTCAATATGAAAAGCAAAAAATCTTTTTATCTGTGACAACAAGCCCAACTAGCAAATTTAGCAAGCAGATCCTTCGCTTTTTCTTTTTTGGCAGTACTAGGGGATTGAACCCAGAGAGTTCCACCATTGAGCCACACCTCAGTCCTTTTTATTTTTATTTTTTATTTTGAGCTGGGCATGGTAGAACACACCTGTAATCCCAGCAACTCAGGAAATAGAGGCAGGAGGATCCCAAGTTCAAGGCCAGAGGCAGCCTGTGTAACTTAGCAAGACCTTGACTCAAAATAAAAAGTAACAAATGGGCTGGGAGTGCAACCCTATGCACAAGCATGGGTGAGGTCCTGGGTTCAACCTCCTAGTACTGTGTAAAAAAAAAAAAAAAGTAAAAATAAAAATAAATTTAAAAATTTATTTTTTTAAAATTTTGAGATAGGGTCTCACAAAGTTGCACAGGCTACCTCTGGCCTTTTCTTTCTTTTTTCTTTTTGTGGTACCAGATGGCAAACCCAGGGACTCATGCATACTTTGCAAGTACTCTACTAATGAGCTACACTCCCAGTCCTTTTTTATTTTTTGTCTTGAGACAGGGTCTCACTAAACAACACAGGCTGCCTCTAACCTCGAACTTGCAAACATCCTATGTCCACCTCTTGAGTTGCTGGGATTACAGGCATGCACCACCATGCCTGGTTGGTTTTTAACATGAATATTTAACAAGTACATATAGATGGTTTTCTTCCATCCTTTCTAAATATTCCAGGATAAACACCAGTTACTTCTATAACTAGAAACAGACAACTTTACTCACTTTTACAACTGTGTCATACAAGCCATTTTAAGGAACCTAGGCCAGAAATGGAAATGAGGACTGCCAAGTACATTCTCCCACAAAGTCTTTGCATTTCCACTGACTGTTTCAAATTCTTCTTGAGGTGGAGTGTGGGGAAAGAACTATATCTGATATTATTAATAACTCCAAAGTAACTCTAAAACTCTAGAAAAATGCTGGGTATGGTGGCTCATGCCTGTAATCCCAGCAACTTGGGAGGAGGAGGCAAGAAGATGACAGGTTCAAGGCCAGAGGCAGCCTGCATAATAATTTAGCAAGACTCTGTCTCAAGATGAAAAATAAAAAATGGGCTGCAGGGGTGCAGCCCAGTGGTAGAGCACTTGCAAAGTATGTGCGAGGCCCTAGATTCAACCCCCAAGTTCTACAAAAAAAAAAAAAAAGGATTAATCCTTTAAAAAGGATTTTAAAAAAGCAAAATGTCTCATTATGGACAACTTAGTCTGTGCAGTCTATAAAGAGGCTGAGGCAGCAGCATGATTAAAAGCCAGGCATGCTGCTAAGAGGGATGGCTCAGAACATAATCTGTTTGAAAAGACACTGAAGAATCTGCACAGTGCCAGACACCTGTGATCACAGTGACATGGAAGGCAGAGGCAAAAGATTGCAAGTTCAAGACCTAAGGCAGCCTGCAGAACTTAGCGACACCTTATCGGAAGATTAAAAAAAAAAAAAAATTTAAAAAGAGGCTGAGGGTGCAGCCAAGTTGTAGATCAATTGCAAAGTGTATACAAGGCCCTAGTTCAGCCTCCCAGTACCAAAAAAAAAAAAAAAAAAAAAAAAAAAAAAAAAAAAAAAAAAAAAAAAAAAGGCACTGACGATCTAGTGTTCCTCCTCTAAACCTCTTTTAACTATGACAGATGACATGCACAATAAAGTCAGGGGCATTAGGCCCCAAATTAACTATAATTTAAGGAAATATCATTTTCTTCACTTCTACATGCAAGCAAAAAACTGCATTTTATTTATTTTTTTTTTTTTGTGGTACTTGGGTGTTGAACTCAGGGCAGGCCTCATGGATGAATTCCAAGTGCTCTACCACTGAGCTGCAGGCCCAGCCCCCCTTTCATTTTTTTATCTTGAGACAAGGTCTCGCTCAATTACACAGCTGTCTCTAGCTGTCTCAGCCTCCCAAATTGCTGAGATTACAGGAGTATGCCACCTTGTCTAGTGAAAAACAAACAAACAAAAACAAATTCTTTTTAAGTACACAATTTCTTTGCAACTCAACGACATATAACTAAATTTAAGTTTCTAACACATCAGTTTCTACCCAATTCATAACTTGTTCAAAGTTATAGTTATAAACTTAAAATACTAATAATTTCAGATAAACCAAACTAAAATAAAGGTATCTGATCAAAACTTGTTGCATCCTTTTGTTTGTTTTTTTGGTATGTCAAGACAGGGTCTCACTGTATATAAAACACTACTCCAAACACTTTGCTCGTGGGTTTTTATACCATAACATGCTACACAAAAGAACTCCCGTGCACCTACCCACACTCTCAAGTCATCGCACGATATCTGCACATGGAGCAGACAACTGAGATGAAGACTACTATACAGATGGTAGCCAGGGCTACTTTCCTTTCGCAAAATGAACTGAACAGTGTGTCCTGTCTATTAATTCATTTTTATATAAAGAAACAGAGAAAACTGGGAATGATGGTGCCCGCCTGTACTCCCAGCACTTGGGACGCTGAGGTAAGAAAATCACAAGTTTCAAGGCAACCCAGCTTATGCAGTAAAATCCTGTCTCAAAAAAACAAAAAAAAATTTTTAAATCTCTTAAAATGACTCTAACTCCAAAAATTCTAGCACACAGGTCCCACTCACAAGTCAGCTGGTGGGTGGGTCATCCATCAGCCACATGCCCAGTGTCTGATCTGGTCCAGTCTGAAGAACCTTTGACAACCAGCCACAAAGCTTCATGTTCTTCTAACTATGAGTGCCCATTGGCAGCTGCTATGGACTTTCTTCAAAATTCATGGATAAGTTCTAATCCTTCCTAGGTTTTGCTTATCTCAAAACACTTCAAGCCAAATTAACAACCCTCAGGTGCCTGAGGCCAACACTGTAGCCCAAACATACCTCAGAATGCCTCAGGCCGAGGCTGGGTAGAGGTTCTCCAAGAAACTGGGACATTCAAAAGTAATAGAGTAACCAAGAAATTGAGAAGACAACTCCATATACCAGGGCAAAACCTGGGAAGGCCCAGAGCTTTCATCTCAGGCTGATATCCAGGGAAAGTACAAGCCTAGCTACAGAGGCAATTTGCAAAGACTGGAACAACTCTTGGCTTTCAAGGAAATCTCTGTCAAAATAACAGCGAGACACAAGCTAAGGAACAAGGACTTCAACGACCACATAGGCAAGGAATACAGTCTGCAGTATCAGCTTGAGAAAGTGACTAAACAAAAAGGCTCCTTAGCATTCAAGAAACAGATGAACAAAATATATTAAGCCCTGGGAAAAGAGGAGAATGTGACTTCTAGAGCTACCACACATAATAGTCAAATGTCCAGTTTTCAGTAACAAAAATGATAAGGCACACAAAGAAACAGGAAAATACAATTCAAAAGAACAAACAAGGTCTTGGGGGTGCAGCTCAGTGCTAGTATATGCTTAGTACATGTGCAGCCCTGTGTTCAGCCCTCATGTGCATACGTGTACACACAAGCGCACACACATACATACAGAAACAAAAAAAAAAATGGACAGAAACTATCCCTGAGAAAGGCCATTCAACTTAACATGAGAAAGACTTTAAAACAACTGCACTAAATACACTCAAAGAGCTATAGGAAAACACAACCAAATGAAATCAAGAAAACAGTGTATGAACAAAACAGACTATCAATAAAGAGACCAATTATAAAAAGTAAGCAAGCAAAAATCCAGGGTTTGAAAAGTACAACCAAAATGAAAAATTCACTAGAAGTTCAGTAGCATATTTGAGCAAGTAGAAAACAGAATGAGTAAATCTGAATGTAACACAACTGAAGTTGAGTCTGAGGAGCAGAAAGATAAAAGGATGGAGAGCGAACAGAAAAACCTAAAGGACCTGTGAGACATCGCCAGCAGAGCAATACACACAACAATGCATTCAAGAGGGGGAGGTGCGGGATGCCCTCAAAATCCCCAAACGTGACAAAATATAAAAACCTACAAATCCAAAAGGCTTAACAAACTCTAAAGAAGGATAAACTAAGCTGGGTGTGATGGCATACACCTGTAATCACAGAGACAGAGGAGGCAGAGGCAGGAGAATTGAGACTTCCAGGCCAGAGGCAGCCTGTGTAATTTAGCAAGACCCTGCCTCAAGATAAAAAATGAAAAGGGGTGGAGATGCAGCTCAATGGTAGAGTACTTCCAAAGCATGCATGAGGTCCTGGGTTCAACCTCTCAATACTGGAAAAAAAAAAAAAAAAAAAAAAAAAAAAAAAACTGAAGAAGGAAGGAGGAAGGAGGAGGAGGAGGAGGAGCAGGAGCAGGAGCAGCAGGAGCAGCAACAACAAAAACAATTAGGGCTGAGCATGGTGTTGCATTAAGGAGACAGAGTCCAGAGGATCACAAGTTCCAGGCTAGCCAGGGCTACATAGAGAAACCCTATCTTAGACAGATAGGTTGTTTTGTCCTTAGGTGCCCTCATGTCAGTGTCCAACTCAAAACAGCCCTACAACCCTATGTATAACAGGCGACCCTGTGTACAACAGGCGGAACACTACTGTCAGTGCCTCTCTGCTATTCACAAGGTTTTCAATGGCTGACTGTTTTTGAGAATGGGTTGCCAGGTCCTTCTCCCAAGCCTACAGCACCTAGTATTCCCGGGTGGTCTCCCATCCAAGTACTAACCAGACCTGACCCTACTTATTTTCCAAGACCTGATGCCACAGGGCTACGGCTGCAGGCAAGACCAGCAGGTAGGTAGGTAGAGAGATAAACTCACAGGCCTAAACTGAGAAACACAATCAAACCTTTGAAAACATGAAGAGTCCTGACAGCAGCAAGAGAGAAGTGACAGTCTTAATAAGGCTAATGGTTGGTTTCCCATCAGACTCCACTGAGGCCAGGAGACGGTGGATGATACAGTTAAAGGGCTGAAAGGGAGGATGGAAGTGCAGCTCAGTGGTGGAGCACTTGCCTCCTATGTGGGAGGATCTGGTTTGAAACCCTATCACTGGGGTGGGAGGGACACTGAAAGGAAAAGAGGATGTCAACTAAGAATTACATCCAGCAAAACTGTCTTTCAAAAATCAAGGAGAAATTTAGACATTTCCAAATAAGCAAAAGTTGAGGGAGTTCATTAACGTTAGACCTATCCTACAAGAAATACTAAAGTGAAATACTTCAGGCTGAAAGAAAGAACAACAGAGAGTAACTCAAAGCTAAGTGAAGAAATAGACTTCCAATGAAAACAAGTACATGGGCAAATAAAAAAGCTAGTATTATCCAGATGTGGTGGCGCACACCTGTACTCCCAGCAACTTGGGAGGCAGAGGCAGGAGGATCACAAGTTCAAGACCAGAGGCAGTCTGTGTAATTTAGCGAAATCCTGTCTCAAAAGGTAAATGGGCAGGGCATGCAGCTCAGTGGTCCAGCACTTGCAAAGCATGAAAGCGTGAGGCCCTGGGTTCAACCTCCAGGAACGCAAAAAAAAAAAAAAAAAAGGCTAGTATTAATATACCTTTGGTTTATAGCAACACTTTTGACTTACTATAGGATGCAAAAGACAAATCCATAAAAATAATTAAATTATCATTTGGTACATAATGTATAAAGATGTAATTGGTAACCATATAAAAGGGAGGAAGAAGGAAATATGGAGCAGAGTTTTTGTGTATGCTCTGAAATTGATATTAGTTGAAAGATGTACATTTAAAGGCCTGGGGCTCTAGCTCAGTCTTACAGGGCTTGCCTAGCATCTCAAAGCTCTGGATTTCCACATAGCAAAAGAAAATAAGGAAAGTAAATTTGATTGTAATCCCTATTGTAACCACAAAATATTTAAAAATATATACAAAAGGAAATAAGAGAATCAAAAGAGTTCACTACAAATAGCCAACTCAACAAAAAAGCAAGGGAGGAAAAGTAGAACTATAAGCTGTAAGGCTAAAGCTGTGAGAAAACAAATAGCAAAACAGCAGAAGTCTTTATCAGTGATTAAATGTAAACGGGATAATTGAAATACTGTACTTAAACTGGGCGTGGTGGCGCACGTCTGTAATCCCAGCGGCTTGGGAGGCGGAGACAGGAGGATCGAAAGTTCGAGACTAGAGGAAGTCTATGTAACTTAGTGAGACCCTGTCTCAGGAAGTAAGGAAAAAAAAATAAAAGGGGCTGGGGGTGCAGCTCAGTGGTCCAGCACTTGCAAAGCATGCAGGCGTGAGGCCCCGGGATCAACCCCCAGTACCACAAAAAAAAAAAAAAAAAGAAAAGAAAAGAAAAGAAAAAGAAAAAGAAAAAGAAATACTGTACTTACAGAAAGAGATTTAAGTATTAATATTTGTCAAGCAACTCTCCTAAGGAAAGCAAAAGCAATCTACACTACAACTCTGTGAAGTAGTACCTATGTTCACAGATTACTGCACAGTCACAGGCTCCAGCCTAAGAGATGCTACAACACAATTCCCATCTGTTACGCAAGGCCTCATACATACTTTTCAAGTGCTCTACCACCGAGCTGCACCCTCAGCAACCGCCCCCCTTTTTTTTATCTTGAAGACAGGGTCTTGCTAAATTACACAGACTGCCTCTAGCCTCAAACTCAGAATCCTCCTTCCTCAATCTCCTCAGTTGCTGGCATTACAGGCTTGCGCCACTGCACTCAGCCTCCTAACTTTTAAACTGTTTCTTATGGTATAGTGTTCACCAAATCCCATAGTATTTTTCAAACAAATTCACCAACATTTGAGTTCTATCAAGTACCTAGCCCTACGAGAAGTCAATGAGGGGTCATGGGCCACCACCCCAGGAAGTATACAACCTTGAAGATGACCCAGCCCAGCCCATGGAGCACAGCACACAGAACTCCAGTAGTATTTAACTAGGTGTGGGCATGTCAAGTAAGAGACTGGGCAAAGTGGGAAGAGACTCAAAGAGGAGCCAGAATGGATAGTTCAACATCTTCCTCCACCCAGTCAATGAGCTGTAAAAACGATGTTCATTAACCTGTCACTCCCCATAAGTTTAAAAATGGCAAAACATAGTATTTTTCAAACTCCTTTATGTACTCAAAAAGAACAAAAACACAACAGCAGTTCCCAACTAACTTGTTCAGAGCTTTTCATACCTATCAAAGTTAAGAGTAGTAAGATGAATTTTCTTGCTACAAGTGAGAATCAGCATCTTAGACAGCCAGCTTTTAGTGTGACTGTGGTGACTGATGCCAAACCACCAGTCCACTCTCCTGTGGGTCACCAACAACTGGAAGTCAGCTATACCCCAAGGTCGTCTTCTCCAATAACCATAACTGTCTTCAGAACATTTGTATCAAGGTGAAGTCAGTTAATGTAACAGAAGTACACCTCATGAGTAGAAAAACCTCAGCCACCACCACCTTGCAGCTAGGACAGAACTTCATGCCACCAAGGACCTGGAGAGGCACTTGCTCTGAGGAGTCCCACACAGGGTCTGTCTGGAAAGGGGGCATGCTGTTGAATTTGCACAAAAGCTGTGGCAGGCAGGGTCAGGGTTCTAAGCAGGTACCATTTACTTAATAAATGGGTGTGGTGGCACACGGCTATACTCCCAGTAACTTGGAATACAGAAGCAGGAGAATCGTGAATTTGATGCCAGAAGCAACCTGAGCAACTTAGTAAGACTCTATCTAAAATCAAGAAATAAAAAAGGAGTTTGGATGTGGATCAGTGGTCAAAGCCCTGAGTTCAACCCTCCAGTATTGGCGAGGGAAGTACAACTATCACCATCTGTTGAAGTTTGGGGTTTTAAGCTCTTTCAGGATTATGAAATTTTTCCAGGCTGCTTTGGAGCAACTTTTTGAGGCTTCTGCAAATTGCCCATGGACCCATGGCAACTGCTTAACCCAACCTTGACCCTGGAGACTTTTTAGATGTCCTGTGAAGAAAATTCCCCCAAATATTTCAGCAGGCTGTCTTCCAGTCTGCTCAAAAATGTTAATAAAAGATCTTCATAACTCAACTCTCAACCCTAATACCAAGTTCTCTTCCCCTTTACTAGAAGGTGCATCTCATGCATTGGACAGAATGAAAGGATCTTACAGGAGACAAGAGATGGCTTTCCCTACAGGCAGAGAGGAACCTAGACATTGTTATCACCACAGAAAGAAGAGCTGGCAAAATGGAGGTAAGTCATCAGCCAACAGATATTCCCAGCCTAAAAGACAACTGAGACACATTGCTCCTAACAAAGTTCAGAGTGACATGGGAGGTTTACCATTCAAAGGTACCTGGACAAGATCTTCCTGAGAATGCTCGAATAGTGAGTGGTTATGACAGTCAACTTTGGCAAGTTTTTTTTTCCCCCCAGTACTGGGGATTGAACCCAGGGCCTCATGTTTGCATGCTTTCCAAGTGCTGCACCACTGAGCTGCACCAGCCTTTTTTTTTTTTTTTTACTTGATACAAGGTCTAAATTACCCAGACTGCCTCTCTTCTTGAATTTGTGATCCTCTTGCCTTTGCCTCCCAAATTGCTGGGATTACAGGTATGCACCACCATGCCCAGTTTGGCATAAATCACACACAGTTTTTCAGTGCTAGTAATTTAATGCACCGGGCCGAAAAAGCTACTCTACATAAGGATAGATTATATAATTTTGAATAACCTATGTATGGTGTCTGTCAGTTTGCCGTACTATGGGGGCTTGCACGTTGTTGTGATGCTGAAAGCTATGCTACCCATATTACAGGTAACAGCAGTGTCACACATGGTGGACAGGTTTCACCTGAGCTTCCAGACTAGGACAGACTAGGGAACAGGACCTTGTAGCCCACTCTCAAAACAAATTGAAAATCTATGAATAGCAGAGAAACACTGTCAGATACAGTGCTGGCAAATGAGCCCCCTAGGCTGGAAGGCACTCAAAAGAACGACTGGGAGAGCCGGGCACAGTGGCGTATGCCTGTAATGCCAGTGGCTTGGGAGGCAGAGGCAGGAGGATCACAAGTTCAAGACCAGAGGCAGTCTGCGTAACTTAGCAAGACCCTGTCTCAAAAAGTCAAAAAATGGGCTGAAGGTGCAGCTCAGTGGTCCAGCACCTGCAGAGCATGCAAGCGCAAGGCCTTGGGTTCAACCCCCAGTACCAAAAAAAGGCGACTGGGGAACAGTTGGCTCTTCAAAGTAGAGTCTATCTTAATGACAGAAATGGGGTAAAGCCTCAGGGACCTCCATTTGCTTATGTGGCACAACTCAAAACAAAGAACAACTGTAAACATTCACTAATAATTGGAACATGGAATATACACAATATGAATATAGAAAAATTAGAAATTGTCAAAAGGAAAATGGAGTGCATAAACATCAACGTTCTAGGCATCAGTGAGCTAAAATGGACTGGTATGGGCCATGTGAATCAGATAATCATATGGGCTACTATGCTGGGAATGACAAATTAAAGAGAAATGGGGTTGCATTCATCATCAAAAAGACTTCTCAGGATCTGTCCTGAAATACAATGCTGTCAGTTGATACAATAATATCCATACGCCTATAAGGAATGCCATGGGCTGGGATATAGCTCAGTTGGTAGAGCGCCGCTCTGCAGTCTCTGAGGTCCTAAGTTTGATTCCCAGCACCGCAAAAATGGGAGAAGGACTTAGCAACCCACTCCCAAGGCAATCCCAAAACAGTTAGCCATTGAAAAGCCTATGAGGGTCGCTATGAGTCGGACACGACTCGATAGCACCTAACAACAACAACAATAAGGAATGCCAGTTAATATGACTATTATTCAAATTTACACACCCACTACTAAGGCCTCAAATGAAGTTGTTGTTAGGTGCCATTGTGTTAAAGTGTCCGACTCAGCGACCCTATATACAACAGACAAAAAACTACCATCAGTGCTTCTCTGCTATTCATGGGGTTTTCAATGGTTGATTGTTTTTTGGGAGTGGGTTGTCAGGTAGTTCTCCCAAGCCTATAGCACCTGGTGTTCCCAGGCCGTCTCCCATCCAAGTACTAACCAGGACTGACCCTGCTTAGCTTCCAAGATCTGACAGGATCAGATGCCACAGTGGTACAGCTGCAGGCCTAATGAAGACAGGGAACTTTTTTTTACCAGCTCTTGCAATCTGAAATAGATCGAACATGCAATCAAGATGTACTGATAATTACTGGTGACTGGAATGCCAAAATTGGAAACAAAAAAGAAGCTCAGTAGTTGGAAAATATGGCCTTGGTGACAGAAATGAAGCTGGAGACTGAATGATAGAATTTTATCAGACCAATGACCTTTTCATTGCAAATACATTTTTTTATCAACATAAATGGTGACTATACACATAGAATTCACCAGATGGAACATGTTGTTGTCATTGTTAGGTGCCATTGAGTCAGTATCCGACTCATAGCAACCCTCATAGGGTTTTCAATGGCTGACTGTTTTCGGGATTGCCTTGGGAGTGGATTGCCAGGTCCTTCTCCCATTTTTGTGGTGCTGGGAATTGAACTCAGGACCTCAGAGACTGCAGCGCAGTGCTCTACCAACTGAGCTAAATCCCAGCCCACCAGATACTTTACTTAGCAGCATTTGTGGAGAGAGATGATGGAAAAGCTCAACATCCAATATCAGAACAAGACCAGGTGCTGACTGTGGATTAGACTATCAACTGTACATATGCACATTCAAACTGAAACTAAAGAAAATTAGAACAAGTGTACAAGAGCCAAGGTATGACCTTGAGTATATCCCATCTGAGTTCAGAGACCACCTCAAGAATAGGTTTAATGCATTAGACACTAATGATAGAAGACCAGATGAGTTGTTGCATGACATCAAAGATATCATTGGGCCGGGCGCGGTGGCCCACACCTGTAATCCCAGCAGCTTGGGAGGCAGAGGCCAAAGGATCGCAAGTTCAAGACCAGAGGCAGTCTGTGTACCTTAGCGAGACCCTGTCTCAAAAAAGTAAAAAAATGGGCTGAGGATGCAGCTCAGTGGTCTAGTACTTGCAGAGCCTGCAAGCGCGAGGCCCTGGGTTCAAACCCCAGTACTGCCAAAAAAAAAGAGACTATCATCCATGAGGAAAGCAAAAGGTATTTAAAAAGACAGGAAAAAAGGAAAAGCCCAAATTACGTGTCAAAAGAAACTCTGAAACTTGCCCTTAAACATGGAGCCACTGAAAAAGTAAATGGAAGACATGATGAAGTTAAGGAACTAAAAGAAAATTTCAAAGGGCTGCCAGAGAAGACAAAATCAAATATTACGGCATGTCCAAAGAGCTAGAGATTTAAGAATTAAAGAAAAAATTCAAGCCTCAGGTGGCTATAGTGAAGTCTTCTACAGGGAAAAGATTAAACAACACAAGAACCAGCAAAATAAGATGGAAGGAATACACAGAGTCATCATAATAAAAAGAATTGGTGGATAACCAACGATTTCAATAGGCTGCATATTCTCTGGAACCAATGGTACTGAAGGAAGAAGTAGAAGCTGCCTTGAAGGAATTGGCCAAACACAAGACTCCAAGAATTAATGGAATACCAACAAAGATGTTTCAACAAACAGATGCAGCACTGGAGGTACCCACTTGTTTATGCCAAGCTACCTGGCCAACTGACTAGAAGAGATCCATATTTGTGCCTATACCCAAGAAAGGGGGGATCTAACTGAATGTGGAAACTATCAAAGGTTATCATTAATATCACACGCAAGTACAATTTTGCTAAAGATCACTCAAAAGAGACTGCAGCAGTATATAGACAAGGACCACCAGAGAATCCAGCCGGATTCAGAAGAGGGTGTGCAATCAGAGACATCACTGCTGATGTCAGATGGATATTAGCTGAAAGCAGAGAATACCAAAAAGATATCTATGTTTTATCAACTATGCAAAGGCATTTGACTGTGTGGATCATAATAAATTATGGATAACACTGCAAAGAATAGGAATACCAGAGCATTTAATTGTACTCATGAGGAATCTACTTGGACCAGGAGGCAGTCATTCAAACAGAACAAGGAAATACCACCTGGTTGAAAGTCAACAAAGGTGTGAATCAGGGCTGTATCTTTTCATTGTACCTCTTCAATCTTTATGCTGAGCAAGTAATCCAAGAAGCTACACTTTATGAGGAGGAATGCAGCATCAGGATTGGAGGAAGACTCATTAACCTGGGTTATGCAGATGACACAACTCTGCTTGCAGAAAGTGAAGATGATTTAAAACATTTACTGATGAAGTTCAAAGAACACAGTCTTCAGTATGGACTGCAACTAAACATCAACAAAACAAAATCCTTAGGACTTGATCAGGATGCAACTTCACAATAAATGGAGAAAAGATTGAGGTTGTCCGTGATTTACTTGGCTCTACAATCAACACCTGTGAAAGCAGCAGTCAAGAAATCAAAAGATGCACTGCTTTGGGAAAAGCTGTTGCAAAAAATCTCTTTAAAATTTTGAAAAGTAAGGCCAGGCGTGGTGGCGCACGCCTATAATCCCATCGCCTATAATCCCATCGGCTCCGGAAGCAGAGGTGGGAGGATCGCAAGTTCGAGACCAGAGGCAGTCTGCATAACTTAGTGAGACTCTGTCTCAAAAAGTAAAACAATGGGCTGAGGTGCAGCTCAGCGATCCAGCACTTGCAGAGCATGCAGGCGCGAGGCCCTGGGTTCAACCCCCAGTACCGGAAAAAAAAAAAAAATTTGAAAAGTAAAGATGTCACATTGAAGACAAAGGTGCACCTGATTCATGCCATGATATTGTCAGTTACATCATATGGTTGTGAAAGCTGGACACTGAATAAGGGAGACAGAAGAAGAACTGATGTTTTTGAATTTTTTGAATTATGATGCTGGAGACAAATATTGAATGTACCATGGGCCACTAAAAGAGCCAAAAGATCTATCCTAGAAGTGTAACCAGAGTGCTCCTTGTAAGTACAGATGGCTAGACTGTGTCTTTCATAGTTTGGACATGTTGTCAGGAGGGACCAATCCCTAGAGGAGGAGATGACGTTTGGGAGAATGGCAGGTCAAAGAAAAAGAGGAAAACTTCAACTAGATGGATGGACACTGTCTGCAACAATAGGCTTAAACATATGAAAGGTCATGTGCAGAGAATCGGGGAGTATTACATAAGGTCACTGTGAGCCGGACCCAACTCAATGGCACCTAACAACAATAATAACATGTATGGAGTGAGTTCTGTGACATTTTCTTCTTCTACTTCTCCCTGTTATTTAATTACTTTTGTACGTTTTGGTGCTAGAGATCTCTTCCTACCTTGATAACAGTAATTTATAAGGAATTGGTATAGTTTGAATGTACATGAAGTATTTCAATATACTTTGGTTTCGTTTTTTGATCTGACCCAAAGCAACAGCAATAGGTCTCAAGTCTTCCTGAAGACAAAATATAGTAAATTGAAGGGCTATAAAGAGACCATTAGGTAGTTTTGTTACACTGTAATAATTAGCATAGACAATTAGAGTTTCTGGTTTTCAAAAATTCAAGTTGCAAAAAAGGAAATTTTGGTGTGTTATTTTAAATAATTTTCAGTAGCAAATAAATGTGTGTACAGACGAATTTAATGAAACTGACCTATTTAAAGTTGGGCATGGCATTGTTGTTGTTAGATGACATCGAGTTATGTCTGATTCATAGCAATCTTCATAAGGTTTTCAATGGCTAATTGTTTCGGGATTGCCTTGGGAGTGGATTGCCACAGCCTTCTCCCATTTTTGTGGTGCCGGGAATCAAACCCCAGACCTCAGGGACTGCAGAGTGGCACTCTAGCAACTGAGCTAAATCCCAGACAGGCAGGGCAATAGACTCCTATAATCCCAGGATTCAGGAGGCAAAGGCAAGTGAATTGTGAATTTGATCCCAGCTTGGGATAGATGGTGAGACCATGGTGAGAAAAGAAGACTTATGCAAGTACTTTACATTAAAAAAAAAAAAGCAAGCAAGCAAGCAAGTAAGCAAACTATCAAAACTTGCCACTGACTGGGCAAGGGGTGACATCCAGCTCCCCACTACTGACCCTGGAGATTGGGCTTCTCTATATGGTGGGCTGTGCTGTGTGCTGTGGGTTTTAGCACCACCCCTGGCCTCTGGCTGCCAGTAACATCAGTCCTCCACCGACACCAAGCAACCCTGTATCTAGACATTGCCAAAGCCCTGGAGTGGCACAGGGGAGCAGACTCACTCTAGTGAAAACCATTCCTTGTATGCCTGTGCCTTTCACTGCATAATGCATATAAGCATTTTGTGTCAAACGACAAACCACAGCAAAAGAGCACATATTGTCTAAAAAATCCAAAGGAATTCTTGGCAGAGCACATTCCCTGTACCCATCAAAGTAGCTGAGAATTAGCAAGCCCACACATACTCCATCAACATGGAGGAAAGGCAGCTCCATAGAGTGGGGCGAGGTGCTTCCAATCTCTCTGTGCCATCACTTCCTGGGTTGACAGTGGTAACATTCTGCTAGGGGCTCATATCCTGCTTCAAATCACAGAAATAGCAATGTGTGACTCTAACGGGTCATCCTGTGCTATATTTACTAACAAATTCAAAAATTCCTCATTACAAGCTGGGACCAGAAGTATGGAGGCCGACTTACTATATTATCATTACTTAAGATGCTATAAATTGCTCGAAAAACCAAATATAATGGAAAACAAGAAGCATACAAAAATGTAAAAGAGATAAGAATAGTACTCAAAATGCTAACTGCTTTCATTAAAAGCATCCTTCTCTTAAATACCGTTTTCTTCATTTTCAAAAAGTTTAAAAAAAATCCTTTCTCTCCAGCAAAACAAGAATAGATGCATTTTGATGGGCATGGTGGTGCACATCTGTAATCCAAGCATCTCGGGACATGGAGGCAGAAGGATCATGAGTTTGAGGCCAAAGACAGCCTGCATAACTTAGCAAGACCCAGAATCAAAATAAAAAATAAAAAGTGGGTTGGAAGTACACCCCAGTGGTAGAGCACTTGCAAAGTATGTTTGAGGCTCTGGATTCAATCCCCACGTACTGCACAGGGGAAAAAAAATGTTGCATTTTCACAATGGAAAAAATGCTGTTACTCTAATGGTCTTATCTCTTGGAGTACTTCCACCAAGTATGCATGAAGGTGGACTGTGCTTCTACACCCATGGATCTACAGGGATCTGCTGGTACATGAGGGGACCATAGTGGGGGAATCCCTTTGCTATAATAGCATCACTGAAAGTGCTTAATAGTAACATGCTCAGTCCAGCATCAATGTGTACTGCAGGTAAGTACCAAGCCAACTACGCCACATCATTTCCAGGGAGTACAACCATGTTCAGGACCTGACGCCCACCTTGGAAGACCAGTAGGGGAGAAAGCTGTGTGAAAAGATGAATTAGAGCACTGAAGTGTGGCTGTTTTCTCCAGACTGGATGTGACCCTCACTGTCATAAAACAAAACAAAACAGGCATGCTGACCTACTGGAGACCTTGGCCTGCAGTCCTAACTGCACAGCTGACAGCTGGGGCTGTATGGCAGAGGGCCTAGTGGCATTCTCTCCTGGAGCAAGAGGGGAGGCTCATGAGACCCCCTCTCCAGGACCCCCCTCCCCACTATGTAAGAGGCCAACAACTAGGGGAGGGATTTTTCAGTAGTGTAGCTCCCTGTGAGTTGCCCACATTCCTGTAAGTAACCCCAATAAACTCACTGGTTCACCAATCTGGATTTGACGGAATCCATTCTTCGGTCTGTGGGCACCCTTTATTTAGGGTAAACAGACATTCTTTGACATTTCCCCAGGAAAGTTACACAACCAAGCACAAGATGATTATGAGGAACAAAACAAGTGCTGTAAACAGTAAAGAGAAGTCCCATTTTACCTCCTTGAGCTTGGCAGCAGAAGGGTTTGCTGCCAGACTGGGCCTGGGAGTGGTGTATTATCTACAACTCTCAGGGGTCCTGAGCTGCTGTTCCACCTGGAAAGTATCAGGTGACATTTGAGGCCTGCAGGGGAGGTCAGCTTCAGGTCCTCACTGCACCCCAGAAAGAAGGGGAGGTCAGCTTCAGGTCCTCACTGTATCCCAGAAAGAAGCTACAGCCTGGGTTTCAAAGTGTATATGGCTTATTACATTTCAATAAAAACAGCAGGGATTTTTGCTTTGTTGGGATTTTTATGTTTTTGTGGTACTTGGGGGTTGAACCCAGAGCCTCCCACATACTTTGCAAGGGCTCTACCACTAAGCTGCACCATCCACCCATTTCTTATTTTTTATTTTGAGTCAGGGTTTCAATAAGTTACACAGGCTGCTTCAGGTCTTGAAATTGCAATCCTCCTATCTCTGCCTCCCAAATTGCTGGGATTACAGGTGTGTGCCACCGCAGTTTTAAAACGAAAATCAGTACAAAAGGTGTAAGCCATTACTGAGCAACCTACCTTCAATCAGATCACCAAAAGGATACTATATGCAAACCAGTTCCCCACTCTACCTCTTCCCCATCGCCAGGGAATAGTGGGATCAGCAGACGGTGGGATAAGCAGAAGCAAAGAGAGGATGCCAGAGGTACCAGTGACCCTCAGCTGTGCACTGGATCCTGATGGCTGCTCCATACTATGCTCCAAGCACTGTACTGACTGTAACAGACAAAACAGATGCAGCCCCTGGTGTCTAGAAGGGACACAAACACAGTGTCACATGTGAAGACACTTATCCCCATTGCAAATAAAAGAACCCAAAGAGAGTAAGTAGCAGGTTAGAATGTGACCTCAGTCTGTCCAGGAGCCTGCCATCACTGCTGGTGAGGAGGTAGTACACAAATGACCAACAAAGGTAACAGGCATACAGACTTGTTTCCCAAAATATGTTAAAAACTGAAGTCATTTAAATCTAAATCGTCCTAAACAACTCATTAAGCCTTAAAGTAGGGCAAATGAGCCTCACCACTGTAAAGACTACTTGACACCAAGAGAAGGAGATCAGGGCCTGCAGTTGGGGTCCTGACTTAGTAAGTAGCCATTATAATAAAGTTACCCCTCTGTGTTCCCAGTGTCCACAAGCCAGTGATAAAAATATACTAATATGCCAAATGAACCCATATTGTAGCTTTAAAGAAAGCCACGTGGCAGTCATTAAAGGCAGTCAATTTGCACACTGGGAGGTTTTCAAACGATACCAACACTGCCAGTTCCTGGTCCTGGGCCCTGGCCCTCAGCGCTAGCAGCTTGTCAAGGGTCTCGGGCCATCTCAACCAACCTCATAGCCCTTGATTAAAAACCACCCAGGCCTCAGTGGAGGCTCTGTTCTGACCACCTCTGCTCAGGTCTTCAGGAGACCATCTTTTTTATGTTTTCCTACTAAGAAGTCTGTCCTCCTTCACCCCAAGCCTGCCATCTGCTCTTTAGGCTGACAGTGCCTCAGCTGCATCCCTGGTGATTCCTTTACCCACTGAGCCTGCTCATTAGCAGGGTCCACTCTTCACCCTAACCTCACCTCCCACCATGCATATGCCCTGGCCCGCCCCTTAGGTCTCCACTCCCTCTCACTCTCCACCCTACAGCCAGCTGCCTTCTTCATCCTAAAGATAGTCCCCGAAAAGGCTGCAGTCCTTTCTGAGTCCTCTTCTCCCCTGGGAACCCCTCCTTCCTTTTACTTCCCACTTTCTGGCACTGGAGTAGTATTTTTGGGTACCTTCTAAGTAGGACTAAGTCACCAAGTCTTCCTTCCCTCCACCTGGACAGCTACAGAAGTCACTGCCTGGCTGGCTGATGCCTCTCTCTAGTCCTCACCTTAGAAGGTGCTCTGACTTCATGAGCACATCTTCAAATGTGACACTACCAAACACAACCTGCAAGTCAAAACCTGCACATGAGAAAGGATAGTTGCTATGTCATGAAGTCTGGTCAACCCAGCAGAGCAACTTTTCTACCTGTGGTTGGCTATTAGATATTCTAGGATCTTATTGATTAGAAATGTGATAAATCCATTTCAAAGTATAAATAATTGTAAATACAGAGTCAGGAGGGACCGATCCCTGGAGAAGGACATAATGTTTGGGAGAGTAGCAGGTCAACGAAAAAAAGGACAACCCTCATCTAGATGGATTGACACAGTGTCTGCAACAATGGTCTTAAACATAAATAAGATCCTGTGCCTGGCACAGAATCAGGGAGTGTTTCGTTGTGCTATACATAGGGATTCTATGAGTCGGACCTGACTCGACAGCACCTAACAACATACACTGCATTCAGTTTGTTACCAGGGCAACATGGGAACAAGAACAAATTCAAACACTCCTCCTCAAGGGATCTTCCTACAACACTTCACTAGTCTGAGATCCTAGACTTGGTCTTTGGACAAATGGGACACTGTCCTCCAGGAGGACATTCTTTACCCCTCACTCACAGAAAGAAAGCCTCCCTACCCTGGCCAGCTGTCCCACAGCCTGCCAAAGGTCCCTCCAACCTGACTCCACATTCCCAGTGCCAGGCCCCTCGCCCAGTCCCACTGAGGAGGCCACCTCCATCCAGGACAGATAACCAGGACATCACACAGACCCTCGTCCCAGGAATGCTTTATGTCCAGTGAGTTACAGGCTCTGGCAGGAAAGTGTTGTTTCCTTACACACAGCCTTGCAAATTCAGCTGGAAATCAAGGACCTGCAGAATCGCTTGTTTTCTGAAAAACCACATGCCCTGGCATTCTCATTTGAGCTGAGTCCCATAAGTGCCCATCCACAGTAGGCACGGAGTTCACCAGCCAATGTAGAAGAGGCACCTGTACTCACTCTGATCAAAGGGACTTAAGAGCCAGGCATGCTCTTGCACGCCTGCAATCCCAGCAACTCATGAGGCCAAAGGCAACCTGAGTAAATTTAGCAAGACACTGTCTCAAGATAAAAAATTTGAAATGGACTGGGAGTTGTAGCCCAGGGTTAGAGCACTTGCAAAGTGTGTGAGGCCCTGGGTTCAACCTCCAAGTACCAGGGGGGAAAAAGACTTAAAATATTCCCCACAGCCAAGAACAGGATCTTTCTCTCTTCCCCCCAAACTAATACACTGTCTGCTATTTCAATGAAATGATGAGCCATCCTCTACACCTGCACTACTGTCCATTTTCTTCAAATTCTGTGAATTTTCAATACAAACTACAAGATATAAATTCTTTTTTCCTGTGAGAGGGGGCTTGCTTGCTTGATTGTTTGTTCTGTCAACCCTTTCAGGACACATGCCATAGGAATAAGAACTCACTGGCCCAAGTTCATACAGAATAGTTGTGTTCTACCAAATATGTTCTCATGTGGAGTATGAATTAAGTTTAAGGAATAAAAGTTACATTCAGTAGCGGGTGTGAAGCCCATAAAACTGAAATTTTAACTCACAGACTTGAGTCTCTAATCTTATATAAGACTAACCTCTGCCATCTTCAATATGCTGGTTCTAAGAACCTTCTGGATTGGGTCTTTGGCACCAACTCTAGCTTGAGAATTTGCCTCATTACCTGAAGCACTAGACCCAGAAAGAGTAGATGAGAAATAAATATTTGTTAGACAATCTGCCTTGTTTTAAACACTACTTCTCATCTTGAGCATATTTACTACTCTTTTCTCCAAATGCCTTTTGGTTGACCAGAAGCATAAAGATATCATCAAAATCCAAAAAGAAAAAAGACTGGCATATATTGACTGTCAGATTTTCTACTAGTCCCTGTGCTATTTACAGTATCTCACTTATTCTCACTCCAATTCCCTAAATTGTATATATATATAAATACATTTTAAAATTGGAACTAGAATAAAATTATGGTGGTTTAAATAAAAGGCTAACCATGAATTGTCATATTTTTTAAAATATAACAGTGATTTAATTCAACAGTCAACTCTGAAACAAACATTAAGAATATTTCATGACAGGTGTGCTGCCACACACCTGTAAATTCCAGCACTCACACAGCAGGAACAGGAGGATGTAGAGTTCAAGGCCAGCCAGGGTTTACACAGCAAGAGTATGTCTCAACCAAAACAAAAAAGAATAGTTCAACCTCTGCATAATTACTCTAAACTACATGGGCATTTAAGTTTATATAATTTAAATTTAAAAGAAAAACAAAAAAACTTGGGACATCAATCTAAACATTGAATTCAAAAAAAGACTTTCAAAACAGTTTCTCTGCCAGGTGCAGTGCCACACATCTCTAATTCCAGCGACTCTGGAAGCTAAGGCAGGAAGATCACAAGTTCAAGGCCAGGGGTAGCCGGCAAAACTCAGCAGGACCTTGTCTCAAAATAAAAAATAATACAAAAAAAATAAAAATTGCAGCCAGGCGCGGTGGTGCATGCCTGTAATCCCAACGACTTGGGAGGTAGAGGCAGGAAGATGACAAGTTTGAGACCAGAGGCAGTATACATAATTTAGCAAAACCCTGCCTCAAAAAGTAAAAAACAAGGGCTGGGGGTGCAGCTCAGTGGTACAGCACTTGCAAAGCATGGAAGTGCAAGGCCCTGGGTTCAACCCCCAGTACTACAAAATAAATAAATAAATAAATAAATAACAAAATAAAAACTAAACATAAAAGTTTTAAAAATGGGCTGGGAATGCAGCCTCGTAGTACAGCACTTGCAAAGTATGTGAAAGGCCCTGGGTTCAACACCCCAGTACTGGGGGGCGGGGGGGATCTACATTTCACTTCTCCCAACCATCTTGTTTTTGTTTTGTTTTTATTTTGAATCAGGATCATGCTAGGTAGCTCAGGCTGGCCTCAAGCTTGTGTGGATCCTCCTGCCTTAGGTTCCCAAGTACTGGGATTATACAGGCTTGCACCACAATGCCTGACTTTGTACAAACTATCTTTACAGTTTATTCCCTAAACCTGTTATATGTAACCACCCTACACCAAAAACTTGCAAATGATGCCTTTAAAAAAAAAAGGGAAGAGCTAAAACATCCTTTCTGTCACACTTACAGATGCTAAAATCCTTCTGTTAACAAGGCCACTACCCTGTCAGCATGGGTAGCAGTTCCTAGGCCCATAAGAAGTCCATGGTTCGTTTTCATCTGAAAGCCACAGGACTAGCTCCCTCCTGGTACACAGCTGGAGTGAAGGCAGGAAGCCTGGCTGCCACCTCATCAGCCTTCCTCATCATCTCTAAAGGCAAAGCTCACCCTACCCTAACAAAGTCTGAATTCTACTTCCTCAAGGAAAGACCAATTTATTTCCATGTTCAGTGTGTTGGCACATGTAGAATTCAACACAAATGGTTTTGACTAAAAAGTAGTACGAGAATTGTTTTTAAAAATCTCTAAATCCTTAGGATAACTATATAACTTCCTTTGTTGTGGTACTTTTTGTAAACAGACTGCCAGATTAAAGGGCGGCTGATAGTGGTTGGATTCCAGGTTTCTGCACCCTCTTCCCTAAAGACAGCAGTTAGGCTGTCCGTAATATGCAGTCCACAGCACATACACACAAAAAGCATTTCAGTTTCAAAACAGCGTTCTTTTAAAGTTCTCATATTAAGAATTAAGAAATTAGTGGGGACACCTTTTCAAGGCTAAGCAACAACCGACTCATGAGCAAACACCAAGGAATTAAGAGAAGCACAGCGCTTCCCAACGTTTCCAAGTGAAAGTACTTAAAGACTCCAGTTTGTGGACAAAGGCTGTAGTTGCAAAGATCTAGGAGCGAGCCCCCAAGAAGTAATTAACATTTCCCAAAGAAGTTTGCTTTTCAAGCACAGTAAATGATCATTTTATCAAACCATAGAACGAAGTTGAATGGTACACTAGCCTGATGGGCAGTTCTGAGGCTCACTCAGCACTCATAAACTTTGTAATAATGTGTAATCCCAAAATTTTAAGGTTCAGAGCATCGATTTAAAATCCTTCATGCTTGGAGTTTTCAATTCTTAGGCTACCAAGAACACGCGACGTAGATGCTCTCTTTAGGCCTAAAAGACTGCACTCGAAGAATTTCGGTACTGAAAAGGTAAACAAACAAACAGGAAGCAACAGACACCCACCCTTCAGCTAAGAAGACGCAGACAGCAGTTTGGTGCAGCTTTTCCACTACACTCAGCTTAACGCCTCGCTTGGGAACGACCTACCTGCCGGTTATGAACAACACATGCCAACTCCCAGCACGCAGAGGGAGCTCAGAACAACCTGACCGCGCACGGGTTAAGGGGTCGTGGGCAGGACTGGCGGTCTGTGTGCTGCTGGGGTTCGGGCGGTAGCCCGGGCAAAGGGGAACTGGTTGGGGCGCAAGCGGGTGACGCGTGGGGATGCGGGTCGGGGAGGGCGGGTCCGCCGCAGCCCCCGCCCCCGCCCGCCACTCACACGCGCGGCAGCTGCAGCGGCGGCGCCCCGCGCCGCTGGAACACGCCGTCCACGAACACGCCGTTCTTGCCCAGGCAGCGCAGGTAGAAGTCGCCGCCCGCGTCGGGCCGGGGCTGCGCGGGCTCGGGGGCCGCCGCACCGTGGCCGCCGCCCGGGGGCGTGAAGATCTCCAGGTGGCGCCGCGAGATGAAGCTCGAGTGGCCCATGCTTACATCCACCGAGCCCTGCGACGAGTTGCGCCCGATGGTCACCGAGCGCTTCTTCATGAGGTACTCGAACTCGCGGCCCTCCAGCCGCGCCACGGCCCAGCCACCCGGCGGGGACCCGCCACCCCCGGCCCCGCCGCCCGCGGGTGGGGCGCCCGCGCCCGAGAGCGCCGCCGCGGCCGCCATCGCCTGCGAGCCCCGGCCGATCCGCGCGGGCGCCGTGGCGGGCCGAGGCCCGGGCGCGGTCGTGGGCCGCGCGAGCCGAGCACGGGCTCCGAGGCCGCCGGCCGGCGAGGAGAGCGGCGAGGGCGGGCGCTCGCGCGGCCGCGCACCGGGCCGCTCGACGGACGGGCGCGTCGGCCAATAGGCGCGGCGCACGCAGTGGGGCTACCGCTTCCGGCCAATGGCGAGCCGCGCCGCCGAGCGCCCGCACGTCCGGCGGCGTCGCGCGACGCAGGTCGGCCCCGGCAGCGCGGAAAACCCGGGGCGGAGCAGAGAGCCCGCGCGGGGCTGGAGCGCGTGCGCGTGCGGGGACCAAGGTCAACCGCCCAGCACCTGGCCTCGCGGCCTCGCGAAGCAGCCGCCAGCCCCTGTACCCGGCCGCCGGCCCCGAGAGCCACCGCCCGGTGCCCGGAGCCCGGCGCGCGCGGCCTGGCAGCCACAGCACGGTTTTGACCCAGACCAGACAGCCCCCGGTAGCCGGTGTGCCCTCGCGGTTTATCCCAGCAGCTGCAAAGCCGAGGGTTCTGCCGCAGCTGTAAAGACCGAGATACACCCGCAGCGCCGGCCGCCCGCAGGCTGCACGCTTGCTAGTCCTCCAGGAGCGCGGCCCCGCGGGGCATCCGGTCAGCGCGCCCAGGCTGGAGGTGGCCAGGCCAGGCCTTACGCCTGCAGAGCCCGAGGAGGGAGGGAGCCTGCCCCAGGCCCCGAGACGATGGCCGTGGTCCCCGTGTGTCCGCAGGGCGCCTGGGCCAGGACGTGCACCTGTTCGCCCTCGGCTAGTGAGCCGAGCAGTGACGAGTGTCCTGCCAACATGGTTGCCCCTGGATGCAGGTGGTGGAACACCGAGCGCTCCATGGCTGCTCATTGTTAAGTGGTGAGAAACACGTAACCCCAGCACAAAAGGAATTCGGTGTGAGGGGAAAGCTTCGAGGAGGCAGGACCCCAAGTGGACAAGATAAAGTGGACATACTGGGCGAGAACTGCTGAATAGAGGCCCTGGGCAGGAGGCGTTAGATCAGTTTGTGCATTTTTATTTGTTCGACGAGTCAAAAGTTATGCTAAAAGAAATGGAAATTAATGTGTACCTCTGAATATAACACTGATGCATCTTATTTGCCATGTGTTGTTAGGTGCCATCGAGTCGTGTCCGATGCATAGGGACTTCACAGGGCTTTCAATGGCCGATGGTTTGGGGATTGTTTTGGGAGTGGATTAACACATCCCTCTCCCATGTATTTGCCATATACGCATCTGTAAGTATAGTACAAATTACTAAGAGTTCAAACTGCTTCGAACTGTAAGTATGGCAAGATGCCCCAGACAGAAGAGAGCAGTTTCATTAAATATTCATTTACTTATTAAATAGATTTTAAGTGACACTAAGTATGGAAGTTATAAATAGGGAAATGTGTCACTTAAAAGACAGGCAGTCAAAGGCAGGAGCACACAGGTATAAGAGCTCTTTCACAACAACTGTTGATGTGGTCTCTGTCTCCAATGTGGTCCTGAGCTCCTGTTTCTGGTGCTCTGGGCCTGGAAGATGTCTTATGGTGCACTTTGTGTTGAGTGCACACCATCCAAAACATTCCTTATACTACATGAATTTCAGAACCTTCACTGTGAGAAAGGTATTGACTGGAGTTTGGAGCACATGTATGCTGGAAATGCTCATTCACTTTTCACATGTCGTCAAAACGGAGTGTCCAACACATGCCAGAATGCCAGACCTGCAGATATAAAGAGGATGAGCTTGTAGCCTTGCATCGACATGCCACAATGACATCCTTACCACCAAGACAACAAAACATGGGCCAGGGACTACCCTATGCAAATGGAAAGGCAAAGATCACACCATCCTCAGAACCAAAGTCAGAGGCACCAAGGGGGTCAGAAATGGCTCCAGAGGCCGGGTGTGGTATGCATATAATCCCAGCGGCTCCGGAGGTGGAGGCAGGAGGATTGCAAGTTTGAGACCAGAAGCAGTCTGCATAATTTAGCAAGACCCTGTCTCAAAAAAGTAAAAGAAAAAAAATGGGCGGAGGGTGCAGCTCAGTGGTCCAGCACTTGCAAAGCATGCAAGCCCAAGCCCTTGGGCTCAACCCCCAGTACCACAAAAAAAAAAAAAAAAAAAAAAAAAAAAAGAAAAGAAAAGAAAAAGAAAGAAAGAAAAGAGAAAAGAAAGAAATGACTCCAGAGAGCGGGTAGGGCTTGCATGGGCTGTCCTTTCAGTAAGATCTACCACATCCCAGGAAAGGGCTGGAGTTGGACAGACACTAGTGAGCAAGGTAGACAGCTGTGTCCCATGAGTGGATCATGGGTGTGAAGGAAGGAGGAACCTGCATGACCATCTGCACCAGAAACTCCCAGATAGGCAACATCATCTACCTGCCATAAAAGAACTGCAGGTGGAGTTAGAAGAGCCACACAGAAGTCCGAGTTTCACAAAGGTTCATTCTTGGATTGGGGATGCATCTCAGTGGCAGAGCACTTGCCTCATGTGCACAAGGACCTGACTTGATCCCCAGCACCACACAAAGGTGGGGAGGGGCTGTTCTTTCATCCAGGGATACCACTGTGTCCTGGACACAGGTGCAGGGAGAGAGAGAGCCTGAGAAAGGAGCACCTGCCTTGGGGGCTTATGCTGGAGCTGGAGGACCCACACACTACATGTGAATAAGCACACAGCACAAATAACACCCTGGGCTGCAAGGGGGAGGAATCTACACATGACTTTAATTCACATTGGTGGCAGCCAGTTGAATATTTATCTGGACATCCATACATTGGAATGTGTCTTTTTTTTTTTTTTTTTTAAGAAAGGGGTGAATCTGCCAGGGTGTAATGAAGCATGAGTGCACAAGGGATGGGGTGGTGCACACAGTTGGTCTTTTGCGGGGGTCCCAGGAAACATCAGGAACCCTTCCACCAACCAGACTGCTAAGAAGGGCTTCTCCTATGTCTTAGGAGTCTGTCCTTTCTCATTCAAACAATAAGCGTGTCTTACTTGTATGATTTCAGGTTTTTTGTTTTGTTTTGTTTTGTTTATAGTTTTGGGGCTTGAACCCAGGGTTCCTTGTGCTTGCATGCTTTTCAAGTGCTGTACTACTGAGCTGCACTCCGAGCCTGCCTCTGCTTCCCCAGGCACTGGGATTACAGGCATGCACCACCACACCCAGCCCCATGATTTCAGTTTTAAGTTATATTTTATTTAAAGTCAGAAAACATATGTGGGGCAGAAGTGCAGCTCAGTGGATGAACACCTGCCTAGCATGCCTGAAACCTAGGCTTCACTCCCAGCCCTTCAAGGCCAGCACAGCAAAAACAAAATGAAGCAAAACAAAAAACCACATAAAGGGATTGCCTAAAAGTTAGGAAATAGTAAAATGTTCTAAGCCTCATCTGACTTAGGAACAAGTGAGTTGTATAGATGAATAGTACACATATTCCTAATTGAATTTCATTCTAGACAAGTGAGAGCCTCAGAAATGGATCATATGATACTTATTTTTAAAAGAGTATGCCAAAAGAATGCTTAAATATACTGATGTTAAATCAAGATTTGAAAGTGAACGTGACTGAATGTGGTGGCAAAGGCCTGTGATCGCAGCATCAGGAACACTGAGGCAGGAGGACTGTGCATTGAGACTCAGCCTAGAGTAGTGTTTTCCTTGTTGATGCTGTTGTTAGCTGCCTTTGAGTTGGATCCAACTCATAACGACCCTGTGTACAACAGAATGAAACACTCCCTGATTCTGTGCCAGACACACTATCTTTTTTATGTTTAAGACCATTGTTGCAGACACTGTGTCAATACATATATTTGAGGGTGTTCCTTTTTTTCCTCGACCCACAACTCTTTCAAACATGATGTCTTCGAGCCGGGCGTGGTGGCACACGCCTGTAATCCCAGCATCTCGGGAGGCAGAGGCAGGAGGATCACAAGTTCGAGACTAGGGGCAGTCTACGTAACTTAGCGAGACCCTGTCTCAAAAAGTTAAAAACAAAAAATGGGCTGGGGGTGCATCTCAGTAGTCCAGCACTTGCAAAGCATGCAGGC
>VMDO01002176.1:83067-114596 GCA_007922755.1 Pedetes capensis
TTTTTTTTTTTTTTTTTTGGTACTGGGGGTTGAACACAGTGCCTGGCACCTGCATGCTTTGCAAGTGCTGGACCACTGAGCTGTGCCCCCAGCCCATTTTTTTTTTTACTTTTTGAGACAGGGTCTCACTAAATTACGCAGACTGCCTCTGGTCTCGAACTTGCGATCCTCCCACTTCTGCCTCCCAAGCTGCTGGGATTACAAGTGTAAACCACCCTGCCCGGCGCTGATCTATTGGTTCTTTTGGCAGTCCATGGTATATTCCATATTCGTCTCCAGCATCATAATTCAAAAGCATCAATTCTTCTCTTGTCTCCCTTGTTCAATGTCCAACTTTCACAACCATATGATGCGACTGAAAATACTATGGCATGAGTCAGAAACACCTTTGTCTTCAGTGTGACATCTTTATTTTTCACCATTTTAAAGAGGTCTCTTGCAACAGCTTTTCCACTGCCGTGCATCTTTTGATTTCTTGACTGCTGCTACCCTGGGTGTTGATTGTAGAACCAAGTAAAGCAAAATCTTGGACAACCTCAATCTTTTCTCCACTTGACATGAAGTTGCATACTGACTCAGTTGTAAGGATTTTTGTTTTGTTGATGTTTAGTCGCAATCCATACTGAAGCCTGTGTTCTTTGGTCAACCTCAGTAAATGTTTCAAGTCCTCTTCATTTTCAGCAAGCAGAGTTGTGTCATCTGAATAACACAGGTTGTTAATGAGTCTTCTTCCAATCATGATGCTATGTTCTTCATAACTCCAGCTTCTCAGATTATTTGCTTAGCATAGAGACTGAAGAGGTATGATGAAAGGCTACAGCCTTGACACACACCTTTTTTTACTTTAAACTAGGCACTGTTTCCTTGTTCTTTTTGAACAACTGCCTCCTGGTTCATGTACAGATTCCTCATGATACAATTAAGTGCTCTACTATTCCCATTCTTTGCAGTGTTATCCACAATTTCTTATGATCCACACAGTCAAATGGCTTTGCATAGTCAGTAAAACACAGACATCTTTCTGGTATTCTCTGCTTTCAGCTAATATCCATCTGACATCAGCAATGGTGACCCAGATTCCACACCCTTTCTGAATCTAGCTTGATTTTCTGGCACAGTTACCTGTCTATATACTAATGCAGTCACTTTTGAATGATCTTTAGTAAAATTTTACTTGCATGTGATGTTAATGATACTGTAAAATAATTCCACATTTGGTTGGATCCCCTTTCTTGGGAATAGGTATAAATAGATCTGTCTTGAAATATAATATTGTGAGTTATAGAATAATAGCCATATGCCTACAAGGGAGGCCAGTTAATATGACTATTATTCAAATTCATGCACCCACCACTAAGGCCACAAATGAAGAAAGGGAAGATTTCTACCAGCTTCTGCAATCTGAAATAGATCAAACATGCAATCAGGACATACTGATAATTACTAGTGACTGGAATGCAAAAGTTGGAAACAAAGAAGAAGGCTCAATAGTTGGAAAATACGGCCTTGGTGACAGAAACAATGCTGAAGATCGCATGATAGAATTTTGTCAGACCAATACCCTTTTCACAGCAGATACATTTTTTCACCAACATAAACGGTGACTATACACATGGACTTCACCAAATGAAACATACAGAAACCAAATTGATTACACTTCTGGAAATTAATGATGGAAAGTCATATCAAATGTCAGAACAAGACCAGGTGCTGATTGTGGATCAGACCATCAACTTTTCATATGCAAGTTCAAACTGAAACTGAAGAAAATTAGAAAAAGTGTACGAGAGCCAAGGTATGACCTTGAGTATATCCCATCTGAGTTCAGAGACAACCTCAAGAACAGGTTTGATGCATGAGACACAAATGATAGAAGACCAGACAATTTGTGGCAGGACATCAAAGATATCATTCATGAAGAAAGCAAAAGATATTTAAAAAGACAGGAAAAAAAGAAAAGAACAAATTAAATGTCAAAAGAGACTCTAAAACTTGCCCTTGAATGTCAAGCAACTAAAGTAAAAGGAAGACATGTGAAGTTGAGGAACTAAACAGAAGATTTCAAAAGGCAGCTCGAGAAGATAAAAACAAATATTATAATGACATGTGCAGAGAGCTGGAGATAGAAAACCAAAAGGGAAGAACATACTCTGTGTTTCTCAAGCTTATGAAAGTGAAGAAAAACTTCAATCCTCAAGTGGCAATAGTGAAAGATTCTACAGGGAAAATATTAAACAATGCAGGAAATATGAAAAGAAGATGGAAGGAATACACAAAGTCACTATACAAAAAAGAAGTGGTAGATGACCAACTATTTCAAGGAGGTTGCATATGAAGAGGAACCAATGGTATTGAAGAGTGAAGTGGAAACTGCCTTGAAGGAACTGGTGAAACACAAGGCTCTAGGAATTGATGGAATACCAATAGAGATGTTTCAACAAACAGATGCAGCACTGGAGGTGCTAACATGTTTATGCCAACAGACTTGGAAAACAGCTAACTGGCCAACTGTCTGGAAAAGATGCATATTTGTGCCTATTCCCAAAAAAGGGGATCCAACTGAATGTGGAAACTATTGAATAATATCATTAATAAGAGAAGCAAAATTTTACCAAAGGTTATTCAAAAGCACCTGCAACAGTATATGGATAGGGAACTGCCGGAAAATCAAGCTGGATTCAGAAGAGAGCTGGGAACCAAGGACATCATTGCTGATGTCAGGTGGATATTAGCTGAAAGCAGAGACTATCAGAAAGATGTCTATCTAGGTTTTATTGATTATGCAAAGGCATTTGATTGTGTGGATCATAACAAATTATGGATAACACTTCAAAAAATGGGAATACTAGAGCACCTAATTGTACTCATGAGGACTCTGTACATGTACCAGGAGGCAGTTGTTCGAACAGAACAAGGAAACACTGCCTGGATTAAGGTTGAGAAAGGTGTGTGTCGGGGCTGTATACTTTCACTATGTCTCTTCAATTTATATTCTGAGCAGATAATCTGAGAAGCTGGACTTTATGAGGAAGAATGCGGCATCAGTATTGGAGGAAGACTCATCTGCATTATGCAGATGACATAACTGCTGAAAGTAAAGAGGTTTTAAAACATTTACTGATGAAGATCAAAGAACATAGCCTTCAGTGTGGATTGTGATTAAACATCAACAAAACAAGTATCATTATAATTGGGTCAGTATGCAACTTCACAATAAAAGGAGAAAAGATTGAAATTGCCCATGATTTTGCTTTACTTGGTTCTACAATCAACACCTGTGGAAGCAGTAGTCAAGAAATCAAAAGATGAATTGCTTTGGGAAAAGCTGTGGCAAGACATCTCTTAAGAGTGCTGAAAAGTAAAGATGTCATTTTGAAGAGAAAGGTGTACCTTACTCATGCCATGGTATTTTCAGTTGCATCATATGGTTGTGAAAGCTGGACATTGAACAAGGGAGACAAGAGAAGAACTGATGCTTTTGAATTATAGTGCTGGACATGATTATTGAATATACCATGGACTGCTAAAAGAACCAACAGTTCTGTCCTAGAAGAAGTGCAACCAGAGTGCTCCTTGGAAACAAGGATGGCTAGACTGTGTGTTAAGTATCTTGGACATGTAGACAGGAGAGTTCAATCCCTGGAAAAAGACATCATGTTTGGGAGAATGGCAGGTCAGCAAAAAAAAGGAAAACCCTCCACCAGAGGAATTGACACAGTGTCTGCAACAATGGGCTTAAACATAAATAAGATCATGTGCCTGGCACGGAATTGGGGAGTGTTTCATTCCACTGTACATACGGTTGCCATGAGTCGGACTGGACTTGACAGCACCTAACAACATCAGCATGGTTCTCCTCCAGGCAGTATTTTCCTTCCCACCCTGATAATGTGCCTGTGGTGTGGGCCCTGCCCCTCTGCCCTGCATGCCTCCATGTTCCAAGCCACATTGATGTAAGTTTGAGGAGAAGGATGACCTAAGACAGAGAGACAAAGCCACCTGAAGGCTGTGGCAATGCCGTGTGTCTCATCCCCCAGGGTTTCTGAACCTCTTAGCTGAAGCCAATGTCCCCCATTACAGTATGTATATGAGATGTCCCCCACAGGCTTAGGTGTTGAACTCTTGGTCCCCAGCTGGTGGTACTATCTGGGGAGGTGGGGCCTCCCTGAGGGTGGGTCCTTGGGGGTGTTTTGTCCCTGGTCTCTTTCTGGCTCCTACTCTCTGCTGCCTGTCCATCATCAGTAGGTAAAGAAATTCCTCCCACACACACTCCTGCCACCATGACTCTGCCCAACCACATGAGGCCAAGTGACCACAGATTGAGCTGAGACCCAGAGCAAAGTAAACCTTTTCCTCTCTGAGTTTGGCCTGTTCCTCTCATCTTGAGCCTGAAGCTCAGGGCCGGCATCTGTTCATTTGCTTATCCACCCTTGCTGAGCACTGTAATGGATGCTGAGTCCCCACTGTGCACAGAGGGGCCGGGCCGGGGGGCAGCAGCTGTGACATGTGTCACAGTCAGCCCTTACCTGGGCCAGCATCCCAAATTCTCTCCCATGTGGCCACCTTGGGTCCTGTGTGTACTCCCCAGCTCGTGAAGCACCGCCCTCGTGCCCCTGTTTGCTATGCAGCCACCTGTCCTGCAGTGAGAGCTGTCTGGCCACCTTCTCTCTGCTGCTTAGAGTCTCGGTCAGTCATGACCTGCGTCTGCTCTCCCCAACAGCACTCCGAGCCCCGGGGAGCTCCTGGTTGGGTCAGTGCACGCTGCTGCTGCAGTGCAGGTTTGGGAGGTTAGTGTAATAAATACTCCAATCAGTTACTTTTTGCTGGCTCATCCAAAAGCTTCTGCATCCTAGAGCCTCAGACCATGGTGAGGCACGGAGGCCAGGAACCAAGCATCTGTGGGAGCCAGGGCACCTGCTGTGGTGAGGATCCTGATGGGAAACTGCCTTTAAACAGGCAACTAGAAGGCTGTGAACATAGACAATAGAAGTAACCCAAAATAAGCTTCATGGGCTGGGATCTCTCTTAGTGTAGGTGACTTTCCTAGCACACAAGAGGCCCTGGGCCCAGTTGCTAGTACCATACAGACACACAAAAAGTTTTAAGCAAACCTCTTTGTCCATTTCAATTCAACATTTGCAAAGAACAACATCTACAGAGAACACTGTGCCTCCTGCAGGAAATGGAAAGGTGAGAAGATACAGATCCTGCCTCTAACAAAGGAGTGGTGAAAAGAACCATATTTTGGGGAAAGAGTTGAGCCAGGGTCTCCCTATGTAGCTCTGGCTGTCCTGGAACTCACTATATAGCCTAGGCTGGCCTCAAACTTGCAGCCATCGTCCCGCCTCTGCCCCTGAAATGCTGGGTTTACAAGTGTATGCCACCAGAGCCAGAGACAGATAAATTTTAAATTAATTAATTAGTTCGTTTGGTGTTTTTGAGACAGGAACTGGAATAGTAGCTCAGGCTAGCCTCGAGCTCGCATTGATCCTCCTGCCTAAGCCTCCTGGGGTTATATGCATGCACCACCATACCTGGCTTTATATCATGTTGTTAAAAAGTGGACAAAGATCCGGCATTTGCAAAGCATGCAAGCTCAAGGCCCCGAGTTCAAACCCCAGTACCACCAAAAAAAAAAAAAAAAGTGGACAAAGATTTGCCATCTTATTTATTTACTTATTTTTGCAGTGCAGGGAATGGGACCCAGGGCCTTGTATATGTGAGATAAGCACTCTACTGCTGAGCTATATCTCCAGCCCCTTTTGATTTTGAGCCAAATTCTCACTAAGTTGCCCAGGCTGTCCTTGAAATCCCCGTGTTACCCACGCGGGCCTGAACTTGCATTCCTACCTCAGCCTCCCGAGTAGTGGGGATTACAGGCATGTGCCACTAGGCCTGGCCACCATTCCTCACATTGGAAAGCAAGCTACAGTTAAGCAATGAAAGAAGGCTAAATGAATCCCGGGGTGTTGGGCTATAGCTGGAAGAGTGGGAGTGGACTCACCACCTTCCTGTAGACAGATGGAGAGAACAGGAGCCATCGCAGCTCTGTCTGTGTCCACATTAGTTATACCTGCCTCTCCTGTCCCTGTCCCTAAGAGGACTTACATATGATGACAGCCCAGTTACAGGAAGGGCAGCTGGCACCTAGATCTGGGTTTCTAACACCATCCTCCACTAAGAAAACCGGGGCTCCTTGGAGAAAGTTAAAACCTGACACATTGTTTTCCAGAGTGGCTGCACTATTCTACAACCCCACCACCCATGAAGCAGAGTCCAGCTGCTCTGCACCTTCCTAGCACTTGGTAAGGGTAGCCTTTTGTGTGTGTGTGTGTGTGTGTGTGTGTGTGTGTGTGTGTGTGGTACTGGGGGTTGATTGCGGGGCCTCACACCTGCATGCTTTGCAAGTGTTGGACCACTGAGCTGCACCCCCAGCCCTTTTATTTTTTTTCCTTACTTCCTGAGACAGGGTCTCGCTAAATTACATAGACTTCCTCTAGTCTCGAACTTGCAATCCTCCTGGCTCCGCCTCCCAAGCTGCTGGGATTACAGACGTGCGCCACCACGCCCAGTAAGGGTAGCCTTTTTATCACAGCCATTGTGGTGGGTACACGGCAGCCCCTCTTGTGGGCGTTCAACACAGGTGTCTAATGACCAGTGACACTGGACATCCTCTCATGAGCTACTGGCCACTGTTGGAGCAAGGATTTCTCAGACATCATTTTTCAGGATCAGTGAAACGCGAGTGTGTGATGGGGCTGAGGGGACTCAAGGAGAAGATGTGTGAGATTCCAGGTCCCTGCTTCCCACTTGGGCAGGGGCAGGGTCTCTGGTGGGCACAAGGCCCAGGTCTTCAGTTGCAGTGACAAGACCATAGGCTAAGGCCCCAAATCACTGCTCCAGATGCCGACCCAGCCACTCCTATGCTCTTTTTTTTTTTTTTTTTTTTTTTTTGTGGTACTTGGGGGGCTGAATACAGGGCCTCACACATTCTTTGCAGGTGCTGTACCACTGAACTGCACCCCAAGCGGTTCAGTGGTAGACTAGCTTGACATAGGGTCTCATGAAATTACGCAGGCTACCTCTGGCCTCAAGCTTACAATCCTCCTGCCTCTGCCTCCCTTGGAGTTCCTGGGGTTACAGGCATGCGCCCCTGCACCCAGCCTTGGTCTGGGTACTTCAGACATACCAACGCATTAATCCTGTAACCAAAAAGCAGTTGGCAGTCATGGCCCTCTCTACTGCTGATGGGAAGCAAGGGCCGGATCCCTGGCCAAGGTGGGCTGCCTGGAAGTTCTGAGGCCCAGCCACAGATCCCCTAGTCTCCACCTTCTGTCCTGGGGTAGAGGTGGGACACATGGAGGGTGTGGGTGTATGTTGTACCATCACCAGCCTAGGTGCTCATATGGCCAGAGGCTGTTCCCTTGGCGGCCTGCCTGCCTCCAGCCCAGGAGGAAGGACATCATCGGGATGCAGAACAAGCTCTAAGATGCTCTGAACTGTGCAGTCTATGGAATATCTTCCCAACATCATATGTCTGCACTGTGAGCAGAGGACCCATCCCCTGGAATGCTGGCTGGGACAAGGTACACATACAGCTTCCCAAATAGAAGCACATTACACAGAACTAGCCCACATCACTGCAGCAAACATTTTCCTTTATTAAACAGCTTCTCTGAACACCAGTGTTAGTGGAGCATACCACCTGCAGCAGCCAACTTCAGCCGGGTATGTGAAGTCATGTTTTTTTGGAGGTTGATATTTCAAATCAAGTCTTAGCATATTTCAAGCACCTTGTTCTGACAAATGCTGCAAGTTCCAAAAGAAAGAATATTCAAATTGCTAATGATACAGGAAAAGGTGAGGAGAGAAACCCTTTTCACATTCTCCAGGTTAATGCCTGGTGCACAGTTATTAGATTACATAATTATGGAACTCAAAACAAAGTAGTATTTCACAATGGAAATGAAAAACATGAATGGTCAAAATCATGAAGGAAAAGATCCAGAACGTGTTGAGAAAATCCAGTTAATGAAAATGATACAAAGATGAGGCATTATGAGACTCAGGGACGCTCCCAGGAAGCAAGCAGCAGAGGGAACACAAAAGCAGAAGGAAGATGAAGCCAACAGAAAACCATTACAAGGACGCACTGGAGGGGGCACAGCCGACCCACTGGCCAGGTCATGGACTTCAGTAAATCCCTCGGTGCTTCACTGCGCCTGTTACTGTCAGCATTACTGCCAGGCAACCCTCTTCAGTGATTTGGTCAAAGTTGTGTTCCCTAGCCAAGCTCAATGGTGTGCGTCCAGAATCCCGGCCCCTGGGAAACTGCAGCAGGAGCGCCTCTTGAGCCCAGGAGTTCAAGGCCGGCCTGGGCAAGACACCCAGTCTCAAGACAAAAAACCAAACAAAGCCCAGGCCCGGTGGTGATCACCTATGATCCCAGCGATTTGGGAGGTGGAGGAGGAGGATCGCGAGTTTGAGGTCCAAGGCAACCTGCCTAACTTAGGGAGATCCTGCCTCAACATTAAAACTAGAGGGGCTGGGGCAGGGCTCGGTGGTAGAGGGCTCGCCCAGCATGCGGTGGGGGGGGGGGGGGCCTGGGTTCAACCCCCAGCACTGGGGAAAAAGGAAAAAGCTCACAACTGGCAAAAAGTTTCCTCCAGCCATGTTTTTGAGGGTGGTAGAGACAGGGTCGGGCTCCGCAGCCCATGATCCTGAACCCGAGGTCCTTCCGCCTCCGCCCTAGGGCGGAATCCTATGGACGGCCCTGCCGCGGTGGCACGAGGACCTCAGGTCCCGCTCCCGCAGCCCCGGCGAGGCCACCTGGATGTGGGCGGCCTTCTCGCCCCCGCAGCGAGTCTCCAACCGGCCCGCTAGGGTAGCTGGACCACTGCGTCCGCCGCCCACGCCCACCCCTACCCTGTCCTGCCCGGCCCCCTGCTGGGTGCGCGACCGGGGGCGGAGCCACGGGCCTTTCCCGGCCTGCGCCAGGGACGGGGCGCGTGACCTCAGGCAGGCAGGCGCAGGCGCGTCCCGGCCGGGCCCAGCGTGCGACTCCGGGCGGGTACCACCGGCGGCCGGTCCTCGGGATTCCCCGAGCCATCGCTGCCCGGCCGTGCGCTGACCGCGGGACCCGCGAGCCGCAGACCTGTCCCTCCTGTGGGATGTGGGCACTGCTAGCATGGGTCTGTCCGCTCCCGCGGGTGTCGTGGTTGATCCCTGAGGCGTCTGAGCTGGAGGAAGAGCCCGGGCGGTCTCCTTGCGGACACGGGGTGGCAGGCGTCCGTGGGCCGCCCGGGGCCTGCCTGAGGCTTTCCCGCCGTGGAGGCGGCTCAGTCTCCGGGGCTGTCAGAGTCCGCTCCCGCACCCCGGCACGCCATGACATCGGTCCTTGGCGGCCTCTGTTGGGCCGACCAGTGTAGCCAGGCCGCGGACCCGCACCGGGCGTCTCCGAGAGGCACTGCTCAGGTCCCCAGGTCTTCCCCTGCAGACCTTCTCCACTTCTCGGTGTACCTGAACACCCGGTCTTACCAAACTCGGACAAGACCCTGTGGACCCGTGCGCGAGGCTCCGGCCCAGCAGCCACGGCGGTCCCATCTCGGCCAGGTTGACCCGTGGCCTTTTGGGTGCCAGCGCCGCTGCAGCCAGCTGTGCCCACTCCAGCCACCCTGCAGTACTTATGGCAGCGGTGCACGTGTCTGGGATTAGAGTCCTTCTCTGTAGCGCTGCAGGGTATCGTCCATTGCCTCTCAGATCCACAAAGGCCGAGATGTTCCTCAATCCTCCCTCTCTGGTAAGGAGAGCCACAGCTATTTGGTGGCCCACTCCATCCACTCCAGCAATCTTGGGGTCCCGGTGTGCTCCCCCATTTATCTGTCCAGCTCACTACTGTGGAGCCGGGAGACTCACCACCAGTCAGCTCCCATTAACCTTGCTCATAAAAATAACTGATTAGGGTTTGGGAGTGTGACTTAGTTGTGGATCACATGCTTAGCCTGCACCGGGCCCTGGGGTTCATCCCCAGCATTGGAAGAAAAATGAATAGAAGTGAAAAATGTAAATTAAAAAAAAAAATAAAAAACAAAAAAACCCCACCTCATTTGGGTAGCAGCAGCGTCCCTTTTGACTATCCCAGCCCGTCCTTAACTTGATTGACAAGTCTCATACTTTTCTCCCCCATGCACTGAGTTTTACAGGAACTCATTTTTAATTTCTTTCTTCTTTCTTTTTTTGTGGTAGTTGGGGGTTGAACTCAGGGGTTGTACATACTTTGAAAGTGGTCCACCACTTGACAGGAGAAATGGTTTTTGTTCCAACCAGGACACAAGCAACCATGGGGACACATGGTCACTCTTGTCCAGGGACCCCACACGTCAGGCTGTGCCAGGTGTGTTCCTTGACTTCCTGTTTTCAGCAAAAGGACAGAAACTTGGGTATCTTTTGTATGTTTGTTTTCTGAGACAGGCTCTCACAGTCCTCTTCCATCAGCCTCCAGAGTGCCTGGATTACAGGTGTGTGCCACCACACCCGGCTTCAGAGACTTTGTCAGAAGTTGAGAGCAAAAATTCAGTTTATTTGCAATTGGACGCCAGCTTCACTCTGTCAGTGGCCATTTACACTCTGCCAGCTGGGCAGCTGCCTAAGAGGAGGATTACAAGTTTGGTCAGCAGAAGCAGCTATGGGCAGCAGAGTGGGGCAGCGGAGGCGTGCTGGGCCCATAACCCAGAGCTCGATGGATCGAAGCCATCCTCTGCTACAGGTGGCCTCCTCCCTTTTCCCACCTGGTGAGGTAGTCCCCTCCCCCAGCCACATCCCTGTCACCCTTAGGGAGCAGACTGTGTGCAGGAGTGGTGGTTCCATGGTGTACTGGTCAGGACTTAGAATCAAGCAATCTGAGGTCAGCTCTCAGTGGTACTGCCACACCCCTTCTGTGCCCCGTGTCCTCCCCAGGTGCACAAGGCTGCTGACAACCTCGTGGCAAAACCCAATGGCTCCTGGGTCCATGGTGTGATGGTCAGCACTTTGAACCCAGCGATCTGAGTTTAAGGTTCGGTAAAACCTACTCTGCCCAGCAGTGGGCCTTTTGTTCACCTGGGGGCTTCCAACTGGTGCTTCCCCCCTCATGCCCACTAGGCCCAGGGCCCCCACATGGATTTGCCCCTCTGGTTTCCCACTCTGGCCCAGGCTGCCAGCTCCACCCATCAGGCCTCTCCTGAGGAGGAACCACAAGGGCATGGTCCCCTTCCCCCTTCCCTCTCACACTGTGCAGTTGGGAATGAACTCAAGGCCTCAAGCTTTTTTTTTTTTCTCCCCATTATTTTCATTTTCATTTTAATGTCCTCATTTTTCTTTTTTGAAGTACTGAGGGTTGAACCCAGGGCCTCTTGCTTGCATGCTTTGCAAGTGTTGTACCACTGAGCTCCACCCTCAGCCCATTTTTTTACTTTTTCAGACAGGGTCCCACTAAATTATGCAGACTACCTCGTCTTGAACTTGTGATCCTCCTGCTTCTGCCTCCCGAGTCACTGGGATTATAGGCATGTGCCACTGCATCCAGCTTTAACCAACAGGAGCTCATACTGTAAGTATTGTTCTAACAAGACTTTGTCAGTACAGAGAAATCTGGTGGGATGCTGGTTCCTCTGGGTGCTTGACATAATCATCTTGAAACAGAGCATCTATGATGATCTGGATGGTGTTGGCCTGCAGTCATAGCAGTGAAATAAGCAAAACTATACCACAGAGAGCTATGTGGGGTGTCGCCCGCCGCTGGTTTTGCTCCGGCCGTAGGCTTCCAGCTGAAGGTGGGACCAAGCTGCTGAAGCATTGCTGGAGTTGCACCTCCTGGGAACGAGGCCCACGACTGGTCTGAGAAGCCTTGAAAAAGGCAGGCTCAGAGGCTTATGCCCATAGCGGCTCCTCACTTAGCTCCTGAGTGAAGGCTCCGATTCTTGCTGTGTAGCTCTTTATTGCTTTCTTGTCTGGGTTGATGGCTGGACAATGACTGCTCCGTGCACTGTCCTTATATCCCCTTCAGGGGCTAGCCAGGGACCAATCAGAGATTGCCACCTCATATAGGGTGAGTGGGCCTTGGCCAATCAGGGGAGATATGCAAATTTGGGTTTGAAAAATGGACCAATCAGGGTTGTTCCCAAACGGTCCAGTCAGGAGCTGTTGGGTGATTTAGAAATAGCCAATCAGGTGTTGAGAGGTCTGAGGAGAGGAGCTGGATGCCAAGGCCATCTTGGGATGCTTGATGCCCAGGAGTTCCTGAATGTAGGGCGGAGGTGGTTGTTGTTGTTAGGTGCCGTGGAGTCGGTATCCGACTCACAGCGACCTTCTGTACAACAGGGGAAACACTATTGTCAGTGCTTCTCTACTATGCATAGGGTTTGCAATGGCAGATTGATTTTTTGGGGGAGGGGGTTGCCAGTTCCTTCTCCCAAGCCTACAGCTTCTGGTGTTCCCAGGCGGTCTCCCATCCAGGTACTAACCAGGCCCGACCCTGCTTAGCTTCTGAGATCTGACGGGATCGGATGCCACAGGGCTATGGCTGCAGGCTGGTGGAGGTTATTACCTGGGAAATGAGTCTCAGACCACCCAGTGGGCCTTGATAGACCTGAAGGCAAACTGCCTCTCTAGGCCCGTCCCCTACAAAGCTAGGCCTGTGGTAAAGGTAATGGGCTGTCCAGGTTCCCTGCTGGAGGGAGGGGTCACCATGCCCTTCCACCCCAGCTGCATATGATAGTTATGTAAGATGAGGGATGGCTCAGGGTAAAGCTACCTGGTGGAAGCTCCTCAGAGGGCTTCTCTGGTGGTGGTGGTGGTGGTGGTATTAGGTGACATCAAGTTGGTATCTGACTCATAGCGACCCTATATACAACAGGCAAAAGACTAGTGTCAGTGCTTCTCTGCTGTTCATAGGGTTTTCAATGGCTAACTGATTTTTGGGAGTGGGTTGCCGGGTTCATCTCCCAAGCCTACAGTATCTGGTGTTCCCAGGTGGTCTCCCATCCAAGTACTAACCAGGCCCAACCCTGCTTAGCTTCCAAAATCTGATGGGATTTGATGCCACAGGGCTACGGCCGCAGGTTCTCCCAGTATAGCTGCCTATAAATACTGGGGTGTTACCTGTGCCCCTATGAACTCCAATAAACTCACAGTTCACCAAGTCTAACTTGATGCCATCATTTCTTTGATCTGTCTGTGCCCTCTGTCCAGGGTGGACATTCCTTTTAGTCTCCCCAGGGGAAGTTCATACAACAGATGTCCTAACAAATACTCCACAATGCATTGGCAGAATAGCAGAGCACTGTCCACTATCTACTGTGGCTGGAACATAGCAGTGGGCATCTCATCAGGCCTGACAGCTGTGGCCCAGGAAATTCTCTAGGAGTGAACTTTGCTCCTAACCAAGGGCCTGACTGCTGAATTCCAACACCGTCACCAAGTTTTTTTCTCTTCTTTGAGCTAGGGTCTTGCTATGTAGTCCAGGCTGGCCTAGAACTCATGATCTTCCCTCCTCAGCATCCCAAGTGCTGAGATTATAGGTGTGAGCCATCATACCTAGCTCCTGACCCCACCACCTTATAAAAGTCACTTGCCTATCATTGTTATAGTCACCCTTATAGGGTTTTCCATAGCTGACTGTTTTAGGATTGCTTTAGAGTGGATTGCCACATCTTCCTCCCATTTTTGTGGTGCTGGGACTTGAACCTGAGTCCTCAGAGAGTGTAGTGTGGCACTCTACCAACTGAGGCAAACCCCTGCAGCCTATCAGACAAAAGTAATTTGCATTCCACCTAACAATAGGGAGACCAGCCCTTCTACATGTGCTTGTGTGGGAAGCAATGGAGTGGAAATACTGTTATTGAGCCCATTTGGTGGCTGAATGGCTTGGGCCCGTTCCCTCAGCTTCTCAGCTCCAAGCCAGCAGGGGGCCATGCATAGAGTCAGCTGCTCCCCCCTCCAGAAGCATGCCATCACCCTGGATGTGATACAGTATCAAATGGGGGTAGGTGGGAGGGGGGGCTGGCAGTGACGAATGGGCTGTGGTCCTAGTGGCAGCCCGGCTGAGAAAGGCCCAGCATGACTGGCCACCACCCAGGTACTAATCAACCCCAAATTCCAGGCCAGGCGGAGACGAACTGGGAAATCTGGGCTCCGCCAGGCAGACCACAGAACTTCTATACATCTTGGATAGGCTGAGCCCCACTGAAGTACCAAGCAACACCAGAACTCAGCCGTAGCTGAGTGGCAGTGGGCGCTGGGTAGATGCCAATTTGGGCTCACCTTGTCCTCTATGCTGGGACCAGCCATGCCCAACAGCAAACAGTGCCACACAAGTCACTCCTGACCCCCTGCTGTGCCACCTCAGCTGGGTCTCATCCTTCTTGCCTGCTGTTCACGTTGTGGGGTTGCAGCAGAGGAACAGGCAGGAGGGAGGGACATAGGGCAACAGTCCAAGGCAGCTGCAGGCAGGGCCCTGTGTCTCTCATCTTAGTGCCCAGTCTATCCTTGACTGCTGTGGGCTGCCACGCTGCCACGCTGCCACCAGGAAGGCAGCTCCCTCCTCCCTACCCAACTCCTGGTCCTCTGAGGGAGACAGGCATGGGGTGAGGACAGCAAGAACAGCCTCAGGCTCCCTCAGCTCCACACTCAGACCCTGTTCCATGGTTTATTCCATAACCAATTATTCCAGGGGATGCACACCCATCTGCACACAGAGTGAACACACAGGAGTGCAGCTTAGCACGACTGATCCAGATGGGCACCTTGGCAGGTTCAAGGCACAACACAACACAGAGCAGGACAAAGACCATCTCATGTGCCAAGGCTCACAACACCGTAGAGTCAAGGTCATCAGCATGTCAATAGAATTCAAGTGCTTTATGAAACCACCTCCGGGCCTCCTGGACACTTCCCTCTCAGGTAAGCCCTGGTGTGCGTGGCGGGGTTCTGGGGAGCCATTGTTGTTTGTGGATGCCCTGCTCCTCCATTAAGGCAAGCTCAGGCCAGCAGCACAGGGCTGCTCAAGGGCCACTACATGGAGGATGCAGGGCTCTGTGGACCCAAGGGGATGAGCGAGGCCCCTGTGTGTGAGAAGAAAATCCGGTCTGAGGTGAAGGGTGCTGAGGAGGAGGGAGTTTAGGAAGGCTGGGCAGGTGGAAGGCATCTCACCCACTGCAGGGTCAGCGAGCTTGTCTCCCTGCTCCTGCCCAGGAGGGTACCAGTGGGCTGGGGCCTCCCTCAATACCCCACGGCGTAGGCAGGCGGCCCTCTCAATTCTCCACTCTGCTTATGGTATTTGCCACCCTTGTCAGCCACTCCTCTGCTGTGAGGTGAGACAACCTTGGACTGAAAGCACCAGGTCAAGCTGGGGCCTAAGTCAGTTGCCAGGGTCCACAAAGCCCTAAGCTGGCCCAGGATGCTCCCTGGAGGGTGGTGGCTGCTGGATTTTGGTGACTGTGAAGAACATGGCCCACTATTGTCAGAACTCAAAATTATTTTAAAAAATGTATATGAGTGAAAATAAGAGCCAACCCAGGCAGAGAAGCTGGGCCTGTGTATTGCCAGTGCCCCCAGAGACCCGAGGCCAGCAGGTGTCCACAGGCACAACAGCCTGGCCCCACCTGCCCCCTCCACCTTTACAGCAACAGTTGGAGGTGTGTGAATCACAACCCAGGGGCCTCAGTTCTTCCAGGACACGATTTTAGGTTTTTTAAATCTAAAAGAGAGTAGTCTGCCTCTGTACTTGCTCTGAGGGATGAACGTGCTCTAGGACAGGCTCCAATGTCAAACACACCCCTTTCCCACACGACAAAGGCAGCACCGCAGAAAGCTCCGGACACCAGAGAGGCCCACCAAGCTGGTTCCTGACGCACCTGATAGGCCACACTCTGAGGGCTCCATCACCACTTGATATCCAGGCTGCCTGTGCAGGGACCTGCACTTGGGTACGCCGTGTGCAGCACCTCCTGGGCTCTAGAGGAGTCTGGGCCTTCCAGCCACTCCTGGTACAGCTCTCGCACATGCTCGCTGCTCTCAGGGGGCTGCACGGGAATGTCAGAGTAGATGCCTTCCATCTGCCGCAGCAGGTCCTTATCTGTTTGTCTGTTCTCCGTCTGCACTTGGCCTCTGCCATTTAAGCACCCTGAAAGACAAACACAGGTGGGCCTCTTTTCTCCCTGGGGACAATGAGTCTCAAGGAAGCTTCACTGAGGAAGGAGAGAGTTTGGGGGTAGGAAAGGAATGAGAGTACGCACAGCCCTGTGTAGCCTGAGCCCAGAGCTGGACCCTGAAATGTCTCTCCTGAGGCTATCACAGTGTAGCATGCCCTGTGCCACTGATTCTCACCACTATATACATCGCTCATGAATGGCTTTCACCTAAAACTTATACAAGCTGCTGGCCTTTCACAACTGGGCAGCTCTGTCTGCAGATCTTGGAATTTTCTGGCCCTGGAGACATGAAGCTCCTGAAGCACTGAGCTGCTCTGGCCTGCAGGGCGTATCAGTTTCTCTGTGTGTCCCCATCTGGGCTGCACTGGGAGGAGTGGCCAGGAGTCCTCTGTGAGTCCCAAGACTCACATGCTGTGGTTTGAGAGCACACTTCTCCTGCCTGTCAGCACTACTCTCACCAATGTGCAGCAGATGGTGTATGACCAATAACATCAAAATTCACTTAAAACAATCAGGAGCTAGCTGGACATGGTGGTGCACCCCTGTAATACCAGGGACTTGTGGGGTGGAGGCAGCAGGATCATGAGTTTGAGGCCAGAGGCAGCCTGTGCAACTTAATGAGAGCCTGTCTTAAAATAAAAAGTAAAATATGGGCTGAGAGTACAGCTCGGTGGCAGAGCACTTGCAAAGCATGTATGAGGCCCTGGGTTCAACCTCCAGAGCTGGAAAAAAATATATATACACACATACACACAACATACATATAAATAAGTAAATAAATAAAATAAAGAATGAGGAGCAAATTCCCACTTGATTGAACCGCCCTCTCCACTCACCCCAGGCAGCACAGCAGCTGGGGCTCTGGTCCCCACCTTCCCAGTGTGCACCCGTGCTTCCCCTTTCGCCAGAGGGCAGCGTGAAACCCAAACCTCCATAAAGCAGAGTGTGGGGTCCGCCCGTGTGGAGGCCCTGCCTCACCAGCCCCCCATTTTCAGCCCTGTGGCTCTCCCCAGAGCCAGCTCTCGCTCTCTGCCCCTGGCGGCACCAGCGGCACTGGCTGGCTGCCGGGCCTCTTGGCCCTTCCTCCTCTAAAAGATCTTTCAGATCACAGAGCCAACATCCCATCTCCTCCTGCTGCACTCTCCACAAGGCCCTTCCCCAGGTTGTGACTCACACCCTGGCTGGCTCCTCACCTGCCCAGCCCAGGGCCTCGTGGAGAGCTCCTCCCACATTTCCACCTGAGAACTGCACATTGTCCCAAACTCAGGACCCAGACATCCCTGATTCCCAAGTCAGCTCCATTACACCCATAGGTGTAGACAGACTACCACAGACCTCTTTTCCTGATGTCCACCTACTGTATCAGCGAGTCCTTTCCAGAAACCCATCACCCGTCCTGGCTTTAGTCTGCTCTCATTGTCCCTGTGGGGCCCCCACCAGCCAGGAACTCCCTCCTCACCTGCCTGGGTTATCACATCTTGGACAGTTGGATCCTCTCGCAGTAGAGGGAGGCCCTCGAGCTCAGACCGGATCATGCCCCTTCCTGTTGCCACCTTTCATGGGGCTCTCAGGACCTGGCTCAACCTCAGCTCCTGGTAGGAGTTATGGTCAGTCCCTCTGTACCCACACCACACTAATGGCCTCATGAGCCTGCTCTCACCTGGTACCACATGGGCCTCCACGTGGTGCCTCCCCAAGGGAGGTTTTTTGTTTTGTTTTTTCTTTTTTTTGGGGCAGTACTTGGGGATGAACCCAAGGCCTTATGCACACTAGGCAAGCCTCTTTTTTATTTTGAGACAGGGCCTCACTAAGTTGTACTGGTCTTAAACTCATAGTCCTTCTGCCTTAGCCTCCTGAGTTGCTGGGATTATAGGCGTGTGCCACAGCACCGGAATGCTCAAAGGAACGTTTAAAGCTCCACGTAACTGTCCACTTTTCGCACTTTAAGGTGAAGAAGGAAGGGAAACTTCACGGCTGAGGATGGCACATCATGACCTTGGGGAGTGTCCTGCCCCACAAGCTGTCAACAGACAGGCCTGAGCGTCTGAGGTCCCGCTCATCCAGGCTCCGCTGTACCACTTGCCTCTGGGACATGCGAGGACCTCCACAAAGTGGTAGGGGAACTTGCCCTTCTTGAGCTTCAGGATCATGTTCTGTATGTTCCGAAAGCCATATGCAGCAGCAAAGCGCAACAGGACCTCTCCGTTCTTCTCCAGGGTGACCTCATGGAAGTCTTTGTTTCTACAAACGAGTAACGTGGGATTTGATAGTCAGAGCTCTTGGTGACGTGAAGATCACTTTCCTTTTTTTTCTCTCTTTTTGAGACAGAGTCTCTCCACGTAGCCCAGGCTGCCCTCAAACCAGCAATCCTCCTGCCTCAGCCTCATAAGGGCTGGGATTGTAGGTGTGGGCCACCACACCTGGCCATTTTGCAATTTAAGTTTGGGATGCCAGCATGACACTCAGTGGGTAGGACACAAAAGGCCCTTCCACTGTGACTGGTGCAGCTGCACACGCCACATGTGGCCACACACCCCGCATGCACCCTGTACACGGTGCAGGCTGGGGATGCCCTGGCCACACCTCAGTGTGTGGTACGTGATCTCCTCCACCTGCTCGCCGAACAGCTCCTTGGCCGCGTGTCTGAAGACGTGGGCCAGGTGTCCGTCTGAGCCAGCTCCATCATGGCGCCGCACTGCCACCTCCTTCGTATCACCAAACCTTCCCAGCCAGAGAGGATGAGTCCTTCATTAATGTGAGTGAAGAGGGAGCAGCCCCAACCCAGGCCCAAGGGTGCCAGGACCTGGGGGAGCCACTTAAAGATAAATCCTTTACAGAAGCTTAACTTCAGGAAAACTGCATCTAACAATCGATGTGAAACTTCATTCTGCATCTGATCTGAGGCTGCCACAGTGGCTGTGCTCACTGTTGGCTCACTCATCCACATCCCTCTGTAGCCACATGTGCATCTGTCAAGAAGTGGGACTGAGCATGTCAGGACCAACTGGAACACGTGCCTGCCTCTGAGTGGACCAAAGTGAGGCCCCTTGGTCCTTCTAGGCCTGGGCACAGATTCTAGCAGCAGACACTTGAGTTGCTGACAGTCCATGAACTTCAGTCTCAAGCTCCCCTAAAAGGGGCACTAATGCAGCACCAGGCCACAGATGCTCCCTTTGCAGTGCTCCCTACATGGCACCTAGGACATAGGCAGAGCCATGGCCATGCTAGGTGTTGGGGTTGCCTCGGAGAGTAGAAGGACCTGGGGGAGCCCAATGCTGGAAGTCAGAAAAGACATCCAGAGTGAGTAGTGTGGCCCCATAGTCCCACCATGAGGCTCTTGGGCTCACTCACCGTCCCTCCCTGAGGGCACAGGACGGCTGCCACCTAGGGAAAGCTGCTGAGTCTGTTGGCCTGGAGAATGGTGTCCTTCCAGGGTCCTGCCTGAGTCCATGTCAAAGGGCCCACAGGTTGGTGGGAAGGCGAGGGAGCTACATCTCAATGCTCACTCGTCTGACACAAAGCTGGGCAGCCCTGGGATGGTGGAGGCACCTGCAGAGCTCATGGAGGCCCTGCCCAGCAGAGGACCCCACAGAAGCCACTTACAGAGTATCCACCGCAGCGTCTTGCACTGAGAGGTCGCTTTGCTCCATCATCTGGGCAATTTCACCTAAAGACAAATAAGAGGAGTGAGACACCACGAAAGGACAGGGGGTCCAGGCCACTAAGCCGAATTCTTTTATTCCCCTGAGGGAAGTTCTGCATTACTGACCTGGGACACCCACCCTGCCTTAAAATCTCCATCACAGACAGCAAGAACCCACCTCAAGAGGAAATTAACACTAATCGAATGAAAAGCACTAATTAAATGTAAGAATCTGACTCCTCTTTTGGCCTCGGAACTGAGTGATTTAAGCAAACAGTTGCTCCTTGTTGTCTCCCAAGTGGAAACCACTGGTGTTTGATCTAAACCACGCTGCTGCGTTCGTGTGACGTGCAGTTATTGTGCAGGGAGCTCCGCTATGATTGTAAGCACTTCCTGCATTTCCTTCTATAGGAGGCTTCCTGAGAAAAACCCGCCAGAATGCAGAGTCCAAGTTTGCTGGAACCCCAGGTCGGGGCCCTCGGCAGGGAATGCCTGCCCTCCAAGGCCATCCTGGGAACCAACCTGTTTGCCTGACTTAGGCAGACCTGCCTGGATTGCAAGAAGCTCCTCACAACAATCTCAGTGTTTTCTTCTGGGCGGCTCCCATGACTGCAGTGATAATTTCCACCCCCAATGGACTCAGAATCTGCCAGAAGCTCCAAGCATAGCATCTGGAAAGTGCCGCCAGCATGGAACAAGGGTATTTCCCTCTTCCCTCTGAATGTGAAAACTGTCATGTCCCAGCACAGATCCACTGTGCTGGGAGGCCTCCAGTGGTTGAAGGTAGAAAGTATGTTGAGTGGGCTGATGATAGAGTTCAGCCCTCGCTGCCCGGCAGCATCCTGGAGACCTGACTCATCTGGAGGTCTCAGGACATGGCACAGACACCACTCTGCTCTTCCACTTTCAGGCCACTAAGCCCTGAGGACCTCCAGCTGTTAGTGCCCTCAGATGGCTCACCCACGCATGGGCCACTCAGAGACCTCTGAAGTGTTGGGGCAGCCCCGCCCACCTCACCTGACGTCAGCACACAGTCAGTACCCCGGGTACCGTGCAAAGCACCAGAGAATCCCTCTCGAAGAGCCTCCAGCTTCTTGTCATAGCAAGGGGCCACGACGACATGGAAAATCTTCTCTGGAGGCAGGTTCTGTGGAGGAGAGCATCCATGTTGAGGGGGCAGCCTGCAGCTGGCACAGAGCATGAGGGTGGCAGAGCACCCCCACTGCCCCCACATGTGGCACCATCGTAGTCCCAGGCTGCTGTGGGTCTGAGCCCACCTCCTACTGACTGATTTCCCGTGGCCACTAAGCTCCTGTGTTCCCCTCTGTGGCTGCCCAACACTGAGGGCACACGTGCCTCTGCCTCACTCTGCACAGAACTGTGCTTACCCAAAGCATCTGCCAGGCCCAGCATGCTGCTGAGGCGCTTCCCTGGAAGAACCGGGAGGGCAGAGCCCCCTTTTCCTTTGCCTGTGCACATAGGGACTTAACAGGTGAGAGCTGTGCTCCACCTCATTTACCCAAAGACTCCTGTGAAGCTGCCAAGTGATACCTTCCCAGGCTGTCCCTCTGGAGTCTTGGCACGAGGAGCAGGTGCCCGAGGCTGAGCCCAAACTGGGGCAAAGCCAGGAGCCAGAGGCCACCAAGTGACCTGTGCAATGAGGATGGGGCGGTTAGATTCTGCCCCAGAGGAAGCCTGCCTCCATCGCAGCCCTGCAGCAGGTTTGGTGAACGGTGGCTAGAGGCCAGGGCTCAGAGGCTCAGCTGTCTCTAGTAGCACCTACAAGAGGACCTGCAACTCTGGGTTCCAGCCAGGGCCAGGCAGGGATGGGGAATGGTCCAAAGCCAGCTGACATCATGTCTGTGACTTGCCGACTATGCTAACTTTACAACAAAGCAGGAAGGAAGAAAGCAATCTCTATGGCTAAAATACGAGGCTGCTTGGTGTGTCTGGCTTTCCAGGCTGGATTCCAGGCTGGAAGACCCTGCCCCGCTCTCTTCTCTAGTTACCACGGTGCCCAGATGTGGCTCCTCTCCTGAAGAAGGCAGGACAGTGTGGGAGCCATGGCAGTTGACAAGGTCCTTTGTGGCAGCCTCAGGGATGTCAGGCTTGGACCCAGGGATTACTCAAGGTTGTGGGGTGGGAGAGGCCAGGGGCTGAGGAAGGGCCAGGTCTCGTCCTGTCATGTGGAGGATAGTGTCAAGACCGTGGCAGAACTTCCTGGAAGCAGCTAAAGGAGCCGAGTGGTGCCCATGGCCTGAGGGAAAGACCAGGGCAGAGGTGAGGTTTGCCTCCCTGATTGACAGCAGCCTGGGCCTCCAGGTAGTGGCCACATTGGGTATCCTTGGGGTGGTAAGGCCCAGGGGCTCCCTCTGAGCAAGGTGGGAAGTTTCTACTTGGGCCAAAGAAAAAGGTTAAGGAGAAAGGAAGAGATCATGACAAAGAGAAGCAGGGAGACGCTGGTGGAAAGGGCACTGAGGGATCTTGTCGTGAAGCCACATCCTGGATGAGCTCCCCCTGGACATATGGGTCACCTCTTCTCACTCACATGCTGCCCTCTGGCGAGGTCAGCTTACCTGCTGTCTGGCAAAGTAATCCTTCACCAAGGAGCCCATGACCTGCTGGGGGGACTTGGCGGTGCACAGGTAGGGGGTGACAGGGTGGCCCAGCACCCGCTCAGCGTATTGGACCCAGCCTGGGGAGAGAAAGTCCAAGGGTCAGTGCCCACTGCTTCCTCCTGCTTTCTGGTCAGCACTGGGCACCCTGATCTCCCTGAGCCGTCACACTGGGGTGAGCCAGGACACCTTTTCTTTGGGCCTTGTGGGAACCTGTAGCACGCTGGTCGCACCCACAACCCATCCTCCTCAGTGGCTCAGGCACTAGGGCCAGGGAATCCACAAGGCTGAGGGTGTCAGGGACAGGAGGAATGCAGTGGGAGGGCCCCAAACAGGGCCAGGGAGGGGGAATGGCCTCTGAGGAGCTGCTCAGCAGCAGCCAGAGGGTTCACAGGTGAAGCCCAGCACACCAGGGGTGGAGTCCTTACAGGCCTGACTCAGTGGGGAGGCAGCAGGAGCTAACAGTTTACCAAAGTTTTCTAAACTGCCAGAAGTTAGCCCAACAATTGCCCACCATTTAGAGCAAGAAAATAAATCTAGACTCCCCAAATAATTGTTCACCAAGTCTTCGTTGTGCCCATTTCCCCTTTGTCATGATTCCCACCACTCTGAGGGGTGCTGCTGCTGCAGTTTGCAGGGGTGGACACAGGTTGAGGAGGTCAGCCAAACAAACAGCCTGCAATGCCACCTGGAAGGGCCAGGCTTGCTCCTCTCTGCCCTGGGGCATAGCCTGGGGACAAGGCACCACATGTTCTGATCAGACCTGAGGCCCAACCTACAGACAGCTGCATGTGCACACAGGAGCAAGGCAGCACTGCCAATAGTGCTGAGGCCAGAGACAAGGTGCTGCCAGGGGCAAAGGCCCCCTGGCAGAGGCTGGTGGCCTTGAGGGAAGGCCTCCCAGAAGGCGAGGAGCAGCTTGGATGCCAGTCAATGCACAGCCCCATTTGAGCAAAATCTCAGCCCTGGTGTCCCTATGCACGGGCTCCTGTGTGCTCAAGAAACACCTGCAGACAGCAGCCACTCAGGGAGAAGGGGCTCCCTTGCCTTCATGCTGTGCACCCAACCCTGACACCTGCCTGCAATCATTTCCACTAGAAAAGGGAAAATAGCCTTAAAATCAGCACTTGGCTGGCCCAAGGGCCACCCCGTGTGCCACAGCTGGCCACCCCCTGGTGAGCCTTGGGTGCTGTACAAGGTGAGGCAAAGTAGCAGGAGCTGAGTGCTGGGCCCAAGGAAGATGGTGCCTGGCACCATGGCCACTGCAACCAAGGCTGAGAGAGGCCAAGCAGGAAAGATGAGGCTGTCAGCGAGCAGAGAGCGGCAGAGCTCCTCTGCAGCCCCCACACCTGAAGCACACAGGCAGCAGACAGGCTAGCTTTTCCCAAGGGTCATTTCTGTTTTTCTTTCTTTTATGTTTTTTTTTCCCTAACTCATCTTTTATTTTGAGTCAGGGTCTCACTAAGTTACACAGCTGCCTGTGGCTTCGAACTTCTGATCCTCCTGCCTCTGCCTCCTGAGTCCCTGGGGTCACAGGAATGCGCCATCCTGCCCGGCTCTGAGGATACTTTTGATCAGAGTTTCTTACTCTGCACCTGCCACAGAGACTGAACATGTACCCAAGTCAGCCCCACTGTTGTCTCAAAGACCCTCCTCAGGACAGCAGAAGCACTGCCTGCAATGACAGCATTGGCATGATGAGAGCACCTGCTGCTGGGGCGGGGGGTAACACTTTTCCCATATTACAAGATGGATGCTTAGTGAAGAATAAGGTGACCACAGTAAATGGCCTGGTTTGAGACACTTGGTCTCTCTCCAGGCACTATTCTGAGGCTGAATTTCATCTCATCATTCTGCCTAACTAACACTCCTGGCAGAGGAAACCATGGGAGTTCCAGGGTTCTCCAAGGCCTGAGAGCTGTATCCAGAAGCCAAATATCCCTCTTCCTCTGGTAGGCGCTAGGCAAAGGGCAGCCCTGTGGATGGCATCCTACAGATCTGTGGGAAGGAGGGGCTGTGAGAGACGGCTCCAAGCACCTAAATCCTGACTGAGGAAGTCATTGCAGGTGGCTGAAGGTCCTACCCACTGCTTTTCACCTGTTTTCAGCCCTGTTACTTCAGGACAGGTGAACTTTGGCTGACTGACTGCCAGAGGCCCTCAAGTGAGGAAGCCATATTCACGGAGCAACCAAGGTCTTAACACAAGGACCAAGTGCAATCAGCTGACCTTGGAGTTGCTTCCATTCTCTTAACTATCAACAAGCTGTAGAAAAACTTTAGTTTTGAAACACAGCTCACTGAATTGTCTCCCTGAGGTGGTAATACCTGACTTATGGTTATAGTTTTGACACAGTGAGGAAAATGCATCACTAACTAGGAAAAACGTTCTGGAAGTTCCAAACCTACAAGTAAACAGCCTGAATGGCAGACTAAGACCATTAAACACAGCAGACCTCAAGCTAAGGTAGGCAGCAGTGGTCTGGTCTACAGCAAGTGACTTGTGAAGGAGCAGCTCAGGGACACACCCCTCAGGGGCACTGACACCAGCCCTCCTGGTGTCCCGTCCAGCACCACTGGGGCCATGGGCAGAGGGCTCCCTGGTTTCTACACAAATCAGCAATCTGTGAATTTCACACACACCAGGTTAGTTTTTCCAGTGAGGGGTGGTCTCATCCAGGCCTCCACATCTGCTGCTCTTGTTAGTGGAGAATGAGAACATCTGTTCTGCCCTGTGACGAGAGCCACAGGCAGCAGGACTGGAGGCTCCAGGTCTCACGGCTACTCTATGCTGCCTCCTCCTCCAATGGGGGACAGAACTGACCAACCTGGACTGGTACTGAGAAGGCACGCTGGGTGTGGTGTCACGTGACGGGCCCCACAGTGTGAGCAGTGGTAGGGTCACCTCACAAACACCAAGAACCTCCTCAGGCCACTCCAGGAGCCCAGAGCAGCTCCCCTGGCCTCTGCTGTGGAGACTAACTGTGGGAAGGTGTAAAATTCTAGAATGACAGAAGAGCTGGAGCTGGTGAAAACTTTTTTTTTTCCTTGAAGTGGGGTCTCACTAGCTTGCTCAGGCTTGCCTCGACTCCTGGGCTCAAACGATCCTTGTGCCTCAGCCTCCTGAGTAGCTGGGCTGACAGGCTGGGATGCACCACTGCACCTGGCTTAGACTTCTGATACAGAAATTTGTGAATTGCTGCCTCGCACAAACCACAACTTGCCATTAATCCACCACCCAAGGAGGACAAAGTTGTACTGAACCACAGCACCGCTAACAAGTCAACCAATGCAGCCTCTTGGGGAGATGGTGTATATCTGATACCTTTATGGTTTATAAATGGGTGGAAGGTACTTCCAAATTAATTAAGTACCAAATTAATTAATTAAGCAACCATAATGTCAACCATCTTTTATTTTACTAAATCATGACTTTAATGATCAAAAGTTGACATGTACAATGCCAGAAATATTTAAAACCATGATGGGGGAGAAGGGATAAACTGAGAATAGAAACATGAACAAAACCCAAAGTTATAGCCCACAGCTCACACAGGCTCTCTCCTACATTCAGACCTGATGTCATTTGCAGCTTAATAATTCCTTCCATCTTCCCTTATGCATCATCTTCAAAACTTTTCATAAACACAAACTTTCCATTTCTCTAGAACTGAAAAGCCTATGATAAATCTTTTCTGTGCCTGTTTTGAATGTCCCTCCCAAAACTCATGTTGAAATTTAATCCCTATTGTGAGATCTTAAAAGGATGGAAACAATCCAAGTATGGTGTCTGAAGGTGATTAAGGCTAAATGGGGCCATAAGGATGGGGCCCTAATCCTCTACAAGAGCAGAAACATGAGCCAGGACCTCTGCCTCAGCCCTCTCCGCCCACCAGCCATTACATGCCCAGGTGAGGCTGCCATCTTGAACTTCCAGCCTTCAGAACTGTAAGCCAGAAAAACCTTTAATTCCTGTAAATGATGCATCCTGCAGGATCCCATTACTGCAACAGAAACAGACGAGGCCACTATCTCAGGTGCCAACTCCATGAAAGCCACCTACAGAGGGGTTTAAAGGGCTTCCTGACAGAATCTGAGTCCCAGTGTGAAGAATTTTTTCCTGTAATTTTTCACCTAAACTGGCAAAGGATGCATATATCTCTAAGAAACTTTAGAAGTATGTGTAAGTGAAAATAAGAAATGAAGGGCTGGGGTCATGACTCACTAGTAGAGCACCAACCTAGCACATCAAAGGCCCTGGGAACGATTCCTGGCACCCCAAAAACCAAAACTCAAAATAAAAATCACTCAGTTGTCAGGTCACACCCAGACTGCCTGTTAATAAATATGCTGGCTGATGTGAAGCTGTGCATCAGGCCTCAGAGGCCGCCTGGGAAGGGCTGGCCACTCTCAGCCTCCAGTGCTCACGCCTGTTCCCACAGCTCTCATGGAAGGGGGCCACCTGCCAAGAGACCCGAGGGCCTGGGCTCACCGGGACAGGCGGAGGTCAGCATGGGCAGTGCACCCTGCTGCTCGCTGTGCTGATGGTAGCGACGCACAAACTCCTTCTGACTCTCCAGGATGCTGAAGTCTGCAGCCATTGTTGTGTCAAATACATAGTGGACCCCTGTGGGAAAGAGGAGAGCATGGTTCTCACCAAGGCAGAGATCAGGCCTAGGGTCTGAGGATGCCCACTCTCACTCCGGCTCTCTCATGTCAAGAGGACTAGAGAGAAGCTCCACAGTGCCTCTCCTGAGCAGCTGCAGTTGGCTCCTTTTGGTTTCAGTGGCATGGGTTCAGAATGTACATTTTACTTTTTATTGGTGGGTTCATTTACTTAACTGGAAGGGTTTTTTTTGCAGTGCTTAGTTGAACTGAAGGTCTCACACATACTTTGCAAGTGTTGCTCTTCCACTGGGATGCACCCATTTTCTATTTTTTATCTTGAGTCAGGGTCTTGCTAAGTTACACAGGCTGCCTCTGGCCTCAAACTTGAGATCCTCTCACCCCCATCTCCTCAGTCGCTGGGATTACAGGTGTGTACCACCACACCCAGCTTAACTGGAAAATATTTTTAAAGCACCTTTGTTGAAATATAATTCATAAGCTAGGTGTGGGGGATCATGCCTGTAATCCTAGCAACTTGGAGGCAGAGGCAGGAGAATTGTGAGTTCAAGGCCAGAGGCACCATGTGTAATTTAGAGAGACTTTGACACAAGATAAAAAATAAAAAATGGGCTGGGGGTGCAGCCTAGTGGCAGAGTACTTGCAAAGTGTGTGAGAGGTCCTGGGTTCAACCCCAAACTACTGAAAAAAATGAGAGGGGGGAGGGAGGGGGAGGGAGAGGGGCAGAGGGAGAGGGAGAGAATGAATTCACATACCATACAACTGTTTTTTGGTATAATTTTAAAAATTTGAATATAGCTGAGTATCATGGCCCACATCTATAGTCCCAGCAACTCAGGAGGCTGAGGTAGGAGGATTGATCATGAGTTCAAGGTCATAGGCAGCCTGCACAACTTAGAGAGACCTTATCTCAAAATAGGAAAAATAAGGAGGTTGGAAGTGCAGCTCAGTGGTGGAATGCCCTGGGTCCAATCCCCTGATACTGAAGGAAAAAAAAAAAAAGTAATAATGAAATTTGCCCCCTTAACTTTTTTAGATTTTTTATTATTTGTCTTTCATTTTAATGCTTTTTGTTTGTTTCTGGCAGTATTAGCAGGGTTGGACCCCAGCGCCTTGGCTTAATTGGCAAGTGTTCTCTACCACTGAGCCATACCTCTGGGCCCTTTTTTATTTTGACACAAGATCTCGCTAAGCTGTGGAGGCTGCCTCTGTCCTTGACCTTGAAATCCTCCTGCATCAGCCTCCCAAATTGCTGTGATTACAGCTGTACAGGATGATGCCTGGCTTTGTTTTTTGAAGGCTGGCCTTGAACTCAATCCTCCTGCCCCTGCTAGGATTACAGTCATGTGCTACTGGCATGCACTACCATACATAGTTTATCTTAAAAAAAAAAAAAATTTTTTTTTTTTGTAGTGTAGGTCCTTGCATATACTTTCCATGTGCTCTACCACTGAGCTACACTTCAAGCCCCATTTAAAATTTTTGAGACAGGGCCTTGCTAAATTATGCAGGCTGTCTCTGGCCTTGAACCTGTGCTCCTCCTCCCTCTGCCTCCCAAGGTGCTGGAATTACAAGTGTGTGCCACTGTACCAGGGCATCTTAATTACTTTAATGTACAGTTCAGTGGCATTAATTACATCACAATTTTTTGCAATCAGCACCACTATTTCCCAAACTCTCCATCATCCAAAAAGGAAACTCTGTTAATGAAACAATAACAATAACAAAAACCATGAAAGGATTTCTGAATATACTTTGATTACTACAATCAGGTATATGTAAGACATTTAAAGAAAAATTTTCTTAACTTAATCTTTTACAGGAACTTCCATATAGTGCATGACACAGATTAGGTTCCTCAGGAAGAAGCCTTTGGCTTTTTTTTTTTTTAATAAAACAATAAGAACGTATCATTTTCACGATAAATTCTGTTGTCTCTCTTCTTGCTTCTCTTTCTCTGTATGTCTATGTTAACACATATACCTTACAGCACTCTGAGTATAAGTTGATAACATACTATAAGGTATGTCCCCACACGTCTGTCAGCTTGCCGCACTGTGGGGGCTTGTGTGTTGCGATGAGGCTGACAGCTCTGCCACTGTAACCTCAGATATGAGCAAGGTGGACAGATTTTCAGCTGAGCTTCCAGACTAAGACAGACTAGGGAGTAGGACCTGGCAAACCACTCCCAAAACAACTAGCCATTGAAAACCCTATGAATAGCAAAGAAACACTGTCAGATATAGTGCCAGAAAATGAGCCCCCCAGGTTAGAAGGCACTCAAAAGACTACTAGGGAAGAGTTGCCTCCTCAAAGTAGAGTCTACTGTGATGACGGAAATGGAGTAAAGGCCCAGGGTGCTCAACTTGCTGATGTGGCATGACTCAAAATGAGGAAAAACAACTGTAAACATCCATTAATAATTGGAACATGGAATGTACGTAGTATGAATCTAGGAAAATTAGAAATCGTCAAAAGAGAAATGGAGCGCATAAACATTGACATTCTAGGCATCAGTGAGCTAAAATGGACCGGCATAGGCCATTTTGAGTCAGACAATCATATGGTCTACTATGCTGGGAAAGATAAACTAAAGAGAAATGGGGTTGCATTCATCATCAAAAAAGACATTTCAAGATCTGTCATGAAATAAAATGTTGTCAGTGATAGAATAATATCCATACACCTACAAGGAAGGCCAGTTAATATGACTATTATTCAAATTTATGCACCCACCACTAAGGCCACAAATGAAGAAAGGGAAGACTTCTATCAGCTTCTGCAATCTGAAATAGATCAAACATACAATCAAGACATACTGATAATCACTGGTGACTGGAATGCAAAAGTTGGAAACAAAGAAGAAGGCTCAGTAGTTGGAAAATATGGTCTTGGTGACAGAAATGAAGCTGGAGATTGCATGATAGAATTTTGTCAGACCAATGGCCTTTTCATTACAAATACATTTTTTCAACATCATAAACAGAGGCCATACATATGGACCTCACCAGATGGAACATACAGGAATCAAATTGACTACATATGTGGAAAGAGACCATGGAAAAGCTCTATACAAAATGTCAAAACAAGACCAGGTGCTGACTGTGGATCAAACCATCAACTTCTCATATGCAAGTTCAAACGGAAGCTGAAGAAAATTAGAATAAGTATACGAGAGCCACGGTATGACCTTGAGTATATCCCATCTGAGTTCAGAGACCACCTCAAAAATAGGTTTAATGCATGAGACACAAATGATAGGAGACCAGAGGAGTTGTGGCATGACATAAAATATATCATTCAAGAAGGAAGCAAAAAGTTCTTAAAAAGACAAGGAAAAAAGACAAGACCAAATTACATGTCAAAAGAGACAGTAGAACTTCCCCTTGAACATCGAGCAGCTAAAGTAAAAGGAAGACATGATGAAGTTAAGGAACTAAACAGAAGATTTCAAAAGGCAGCTCGAGAAGACAAAAACAAATATTATGACATGTGAGAGGAGCTGGAGGCAGAAAACCAAAAGGGAAGAACACGCTCTGTGTTTCTCAAGCTTAAGGAAGTGAAGAAAAAATTCAAGCCTCGAGTGGCAGTTGTGAAAGATTCTACAGGGAAAATATTAAATGATGCAGGAAACATCAAAAGAAGATGAGAAGAATACAGAGTCATTATACAAGAAAGAATTGGTAGATGACCAACCATTCCAAGAGGTTGCATACAAAGAGGAACCAATGGTATTGAAGGACGAAGTGGAAACTGCCTTGAAAGAACTGGCAAAACACAAGGCTCCAGGAATTGATGGGATACCAATAGAGATGTTTCAACAAACAGATGCAGCACTGGAGGTGTTAACATGTTTATGCCAACAGATTTGGAAAACAGCTACTTGGCCAACTGACTGCAAGAGATCCGTATTTGTGCCTATTCCCAAAAAAGGGGATCCAACTGAATGTGCAAACTATCGGACAATATCATTAATATCACACACCAGCAAAATTCCACTAAAGATCATTCAGAAGCGACTGCAGTAGTATATAGATAGGGAATTACTGGAAAATCAAGTGAGATACAGAAGAAGGAGGGGAACCAGGGACATCATTGCTGATGTCAGGTGGATATTAGCCAAAAGCAGAGAATATCAGAAAGATGTCTATCTATGTTTCATTGACTATGCAAAGGTATTTGATTGTGTGGATCATAACAAATTATGGATAACACTTCGGAAAATGGGAATACCAGAACACCTAATTGTGCTCATGAGAAATCTGTACATAAACCAGGAGGCAGTTGTTCGAATAGAACAAGGAAACACTGCCTGGTTTAAAGTTGAGAATGGTGTGCGTCAGGGCTGTATACTTTCACCATATCTCTTCAATTTATATGCTGAGCAAATAATCTGAGAAGCTGGACTTTATGAGGAAGAACATGGCATCAAGATTGGAGGAAGACTCATTAACATCCTGT
>VMDO01002176.1:114696-176896 GCA_007922755.1 Pedetes capensis
AGATGACACAACTCTGCTTGCTGAAAGTGAAGAGGATTTAAAACATTTACTGATGAAGATCAAAGATCATAGCCTTCAATATGGGTTACGACTAAACATCAACAAAACAAAAATCCTTACAACTGGGTCAGCACGCAACTTCACAATAAATGGAGAAAAGATTGAGGTTGTCCAAGATTTTGCTTTGCTTGGCTCTATACTCAACACCCGTGGAAGCAGCAGTCAAGAAATCAAAAGACGCATTGCTCTAGGAAAAGCTGTGGCGAAAGATCTCTTTAGAGTATTGAAAAGCAAAGATGTCACATTGAAGATGAAGGTGCGTCTGACTCATGCCATGGTATTTTCAGTTGCATCAAGTGGTTGTGAAAGCTGGACATTGAACAAGAGAGACAGAAAAAGAATTGATGCTTTTGAATTGTGGTGCTGGAGATGTCTATTGAATATACCACGGACTGCCAAAAGAACCAACAAATCTGTCCTAGAAGTGGTGGAACCAGAGTGTTCCTTGGAAGCAAGAATGGCCAGACTCTGTCTTACATATTTTGGACATGTAGTCAGGAGAGATCAATCCCTAGAGAAGGACATCATGTTTGGGAGAGTGGCAGGTCAATGCAAAAGAGGAAAACCTTCCACCAGATGGATTGACACAGTGTCTGCAACAATGGGCTTAAACATAAATAAGATCATTTGCATGGCACAGAATCGGTAAGTGTTTCGATCTGCTGTACATAGGGTCACTATGAGTTGGACTCCACTCGATAGCACCTAACAACAACAACATAAGTTATGCACAACATTTTCTTCCAATTCATTGAAAACTTAAATTTCAGTCTGTGATGCTCTTTGACATCTTTAAAATCAGTGAGTATAAAAGAATGGGTCAGGGAGTTGAGGATGTGGCTCAGAGGTAGAGCACTTGCCCAGCAAACACAAGGCCTGGGTTCAATCTCCAGCGTGGGGAAACAAACAAAAGTTAAGCATACTTTTACAATGGTGGTATTCTCTTTCTTCTCTGCAGTACTGGGGCATTGAATGCAGGGCCTCGCCTCATGCATGTTAGGCAAGTGCTCTGCCACTGAGACAGGGTCTCCATAAGTTGCACAGGTTGCCTTTAGCCTTGAACCTTCAATCCTTCCACATCAGCCTCCAAGTAGTACCTCGGCATCTAGCTATAGTCTTCACTTTTACGTTGCTTCTTAACTTGCTTTTTCTTAGCACAATATTCTTAATATTGGTAAGTAGCCTGAGATGAATGATAATAAACACAGCAAATAATGTCAATATTCACAGCTGGCCTAAAAATTAAAAGCAGCCACTCTGAATTTTTTTACTTATTTACTTGGTATTCTTTGAGACAAGATCTTGTTGTGTAGCCCAGCCTGGCGCTGAACTTGTGTTAATTCTCCTGCCTCAGCCTCTTAGGTGTACAAGCCCAGCAGCCAGTTATTTTTAAAAAGAAATATAAATTTAAAAGTATTACTTTAAGAAATTAGTTTTACCCTGGATATATTTTAACACGTAACTTGCAATTGCTTGCACCTGTACCCTATGGCGTCTAATCCCATCAGAGCTCTGAAGCTAAGCAGGGTCAGGCCTGGTTAGTACTTGAATGGGAGACCACCTGGGAATACCAGGTCCTATAGGCCTGGGAGAAGGACCTGGAAGCCCACTCCCAAAAAACAATCTGCCATTGAAAACCCTATGATTGGCAGAGAAGCACTAACAATATTGTTTCCCCTGTTGTACACAGGGTCGCTATGAGTCGGACACTGACTCGACAGCACCTAACAACAACAAACTTTCTTTTCTCTCTCTCTTTTTTTTTTTTTTGGCAGTACTTGCATTTGAACTCAGGGCCTCGCCCTTACATGCTTTGCAAGTGTTGTACCACTGAGCTGCACCCTCAGCCCATTTTCTTCTACTCTTTTCAGAGAGGGTCTTGCTAAATTACGCAGCCTGCCTTGAATTTGGTCTCAAATTTGCAATCCTCCTGCCTCTGCCTCCCAAGTCGCTGGGATTACAGGCATGCACCACCATGCCCAGCTTAACAACAAACTTTCAATCACACAGTTTTAAGTACTCTGCCCCTCAAAACAGGGCCTTTCATCATGAGACAATAAAGCATCCAAAAGCTTTGATCTTTGGTAAATTAACCTCAGGCTTTAAGAATGAGAGCATGCAGGAATGATTCAATGGGTCCACAGGTATAACTGTAGCACATCACACCCTAAATTATAAGCTCTGAAAAACTCCATTTGCTAGGAATCCCAAGGAGCAATGAGGCCACAGGCTACTTCTCAAACTTAAGCTTGTTAATAATGCTTATTATTCCAAGTGTCAATTTATTTTATTACCAATCCCCAATATATTTGCATCTTTAGGAGGCCATTGTGGAAAACAAAAGTATACTTGGCCAATCACTTAGGCTACCCTTTCTGGACAGGCCGTGAGGAGGCTCAGGCCTGTGGCAATCCCAGGAGCAAAGGGGCAGCTCAGCTAGACTGGGGGAAGGACCAGCCTGGCCAAAGCAGAATGTATAGAAAAGCATTTCCGATATTTTGGGCAGCATTACTCCAGTGTCGACATCTAAGTTCTTTGATCATATTCTTAATTACCACTTTTCACTCCTCACATAAAGAACATGTGCCCCACTGGGGGGTGGTGCATGCTTCTAACTCCACATTGGGAGGCTGAGGCAGGAGGATGGACTCAAGTTCCAGGTCAGCTTACACAGTGAGGGCCTGTCTCAAAATAAAAAGAAGACACACACCTAGGACTGAGGAGTCAGCTTACGGGTAGAGGACTTGCCTAGAAATCACAGGGCCCTGGGGTTGATCCCCAATACCAACCAACAAACAAAAACCACACACACACACCCCAACATGCTCATTCCTTCCCTGCTGTGCTCCTTAGAGAGCTACATGGGAAAATGGACACTGATTATTTCAGAAGTGAGAATCAGATAAATGTCCCCTGCAAGCAGGGTGACGTGGAGGCTGCTGGGCAAGTGTGGGAACCTCCCACAAGCACCTGTCCAGCAGGCATTACTTCTCTGTAACAAAACACCTGTCTGAGCATGGCACAGGGTAACAGGACACCCGCCTACCAAGGATTGGAGGCTGGGCTGGCTTAGTAACACATATGGGGTCCTTCTACGTTCCATGAGACTCTCCTGTCCTATTTCTCCTGTGCCGTTGAAAACTGAACTTTAGAGATAAAAGGAGCCTATCATGAACTCAAAGTATAAATCCACAGCATTAGCATTACCGTAAGGTGACTCACCAAGACTCTTGAGGAAGCCACAGAGCCTTCTGGATGCATCAGTGACACTGAGGTTAAATTTAGCAGCAAAGTAAGGCAGAGACTGAGGACACACAGACACGACCAGCACTCTGTGCCTTGAGGTATCACATTTCTGGAAAGAGAATGAGAATAATATCATGTTTCCTTTGTTATACAAGGAGCAAAGAGACACTGATGAAAAATTCAGAACACACAGAATACAACAGCTGTTCTATGCACAGACTAATACACTAGGCAAACACTGGCAAATATAATTAAGGAAAAAGGAAAAAATATCAGGATTAGCCAGGCATGGTGGCCTGTGCCTATAATCATTCCACTTGGGATGCTGAGGCAGGAGGATCAGCCACAGTTCAAGGCCAGCCTGGGCTACACAGCAAGTTCAACTACTGCCAACAAGGGCCTGGCTGCCTCCGTTGTGGTTCAGGATGCAACAGTGGGACACAGCCTGCCAGCGCCCAAGAGAGCCTTCATCTGCAGGCCCAGCTCATCCTCCTCTTTCCCTCACACTGGTCCTACTAAAAACAGTGGTCCCTGTGGTTCCATAGGGGGCGCTAGAGTAGGGCCACTTAGGGTTATACTCCCTGCAGGTGCTTCACCCCAACTCAAAGGAGGATCCCCAGAGGAACAATGGCCTTGATATCCCAGCCTGCTACCTCACCCCTCTGGTCAGAGGAGACTGATGGCTGGTGGGAGATGGAGGAGAGGTGGGATGCCATAAGGGTGCTGTTCTTGGAGAGAGCTTGAGAGATGGTGTACTGGGGCAGGGACCTCGGTGACACAGCAGAGAAGATATGGTGTGTGTCCCATGTCCCAGCAGAGGTTTCTGAGGAGCACAGGCCTCACGGCCACCCCAGTGGGCTCCCAGGCACAGTGTCAGATGCCGTACCTTATTGAGGTTCAGAACACGGAAGAGATCTTTGATGTTCTGCTGGGAAAGCTGGGCACCTTCTTCCGCTGTCACGCAGATGTCACAGGCCAGGCAGTCGCTTAGAAATATCTTGGCATCAGCCAACTTATGGAATTCTCCCTTCTGAGGAGGAAAGTGGTGTTCTGGGTGCTTTAGCAAGGCCAACAGCATAGCACAATCTCCAATTTACACTGGACCTGGAGACAACGCCAGGGTCAGCCTGGCACTCAGGGACTACTGGTAATAGCCCTGCTCTGAGCAGCTCTGATGGCAGAGGAACATGGGGCACTCACTGTACCTGGCCAGCGATGAGTAGGCAGCCATGCAGACAAGGGCAGAGCAGGCTCAGCACCGCCACACCCAGCAAGACTTCTGTGTACACAGAGCCTGTGTCCAGCTCCTCTCCAGGGCCAGGGCCGGCCTTTGCCTCCCTGCTGTTTCCTCCATCTCTGCCCTCCTAGAGCTCACAGAGTCCCTCGGTTCCCAGGGCCCTCAGGCTCCCTCCACGTCATTGCTGGCCCTGGGTTTCCATGTGCATGTGCAAGGGGATCCTCAGACCACCAAGACTGAGCTGCTGGTGCTCTCCCCTGCTCTCCATAAAAGTGACCACTGCAACCTTAGGACCATGACCCCCACCCCATCCTGTCCTTCCTGACCAGCCCCTGTGCCCAACTCTAGCTCTCTGTAGCCCCCAAGATCTGCTAAAGCATGAACCACATTTCCACTCTGCTTGGAGCCCTGAGCAACAAACCCTCACGTGCAAAGTCCATGACACAGGCCTTGTCTGCCCTGGCACTCTTGTCACGTCCCCCTCTTGGGGCTCACGTCCAGCCACACTGGCCTTGGCTGTTCCTGCATCTCTCAGCAGGATGTACTCCAAGAGCTTTGGCTCACCCCTCAGTGGCTCTAACCAAAAGGACATCCTGACACCTGTTTTCACAGTGCCAACTACCACCCAGTGTCGATGGGCTCATGCTTCACGGGTGAGCACTGAGAGCTCTCTCTCTTGCTCCCTCTGCTCCCTAGCACCTCACCTCCAAAGGTGGTGCAAGTGGAAGAGGCTTAGTGACTATCTGGTGAACAGGAAAATGTTGAAGCCTAGTGGCCTCTACACCATTTCTTTTCTAAAACAACGGCTTGGGAAGAGAGCCCTGTGCCCTTCCTCTCCCAGTGGGTGCTCAGGCTGTGGCCTCTGCTTCCTTCCCACATGTGACCAAATGTCCCTGTGCAGCCTGCTTATCCTGAGATTGTTTCCTGCTGATACGGATTCAGGAGGTCTGCTTGGGGCCCAAGAGTGTGCACTTCTAGTGAGCTCCCGGGTGGGCTTGAGCCATGGCTCAGGCGCAGGGTCTGGTGCCTCAGGGATCCTGTGGAGCTGCACTGAGAATTAAGCCTGCACTACCCCTGCAGACCAGGCTATCAGGTGCCCTTGACACCCCTGGTCACTGCGCAAGTCTCAAGGTCTAAGGCTGGTCTCCTTCCCACCCCTCACCTTCCTTCCTTCCTTCCATTGGTCTCGCCTATCAGCCTCACTGTTCCCAGAGCAGCCTGTCAGCCCCTGCTACCTCCGCTTCCAGCCTCCCAACTCCCAAGGTAGCGTGGCATTCTGTTCTCACAGCTGCCTCTTAAGTGGCTTCCATTGATTCTCCCCTGCTGCTACCTGCTGCTGCTGTCTCTTGCCCTAAACACATTCCTGAGGTTTTCCCCAGGCCCAAAGGGCCTCCGCTGCCCCTCCTCAGAGGATGACGTTTACATGCTTACCAAGCCTGGTGTGGCAATGCCCACCACCCTTTAGGGCCAAGCCCACCAACACCATCCCCCTACTCATCCTAATGCTGAAGCCCCATTCAGAGTGCCTGTGTAGGCCATGCATACGTGTTATCTCAGCCTCACCACAGCCTGGGAAGGTGGTAGCCCAACTCTCCACAGCACTGATAAGGAATAGGGCTTCACAGGGATTAGGCTCTTCTAATTTTTTGAGAGGGTATCCTACTATGTAGTCCAAGAAAGCCTCAAACTTGTGATCCTCCTGCTTCAGCCTCCTGAGTGCTAGGACCACAGGCCTGCGCCACCATGCCAGGCAGGGTTAGGTTTCTGTCCAAGGTGATGCAACAGAAGGCAGTCGTGGAAGGACTCAGGCCTGGCTGCCCCAACAGGCTCAGGGCTCCAGGTGCTCCTGCCTCTGCTTGGTGACCAGCTGCCTGGGTGCTGGCCTCATGCCTCACTACTCCCCAAGGCCTAGTCTCCATAGCACAGCACTGACATGCAGAAAAGCCAGATCAACACCTGTCAGATTAAACAGCACACCAGAACTACTAAACTTAAAGAAAAGCCTGTCACCTGCTTCTCTCACATTGACAATTCTCTGCTCATAAAACTGGCTCCAATATTTTCTAAGGGAAGAAATGACCTTAGCCTCCCTCCACCACATCCTTCTTTGTGAGTCATGGTCATAGTAGGGCTTGCTTAGAACACCCAGCATGGGGAGGTAGCTCAGTGGTAGAGTGCTTACCTAGCATGCACAAGGTGCTATGTTCCAACCCCAGCACCATCAGAAAAGAAAGAACTGGGCCCTGTGGTGCACATTTGTAATTCCAGCAACCAGAGGTTCAGGCAGGAGGACTGCAGGCTGACAGCAGTTGTGCAACTTGGTGAGGCATTGTCTCAAAAAACAAAACAAAAAAACTGGCCAGGGATGCAGCTCAGTGCTACAATGCTTGCCTAGCATGTGAGTGGCCTTGGGTTCATCCCACAGGACTGCTAAAAAACATAAAAAGAAACACCCATTCTGAGCATGAAAGCTCACAGTGTGTACCAAATAAACATGAACCATCACTACTAGCCAACACAAGAACTGAATTAGAGAAGCAGCAATTTGAACAGCAAGTTTAAAGAATCACGAAATTCCAGTTTTGTTTTGTTCTTTTGGGACAGGATCCTACTAAGTCACACAGGCTGCCTATTACTTTGGATTCGCAATCCTCCTGCCTCAGCCTCCTGAGTGGCTGGGATTACAGGTGTGTGCCATCATACCTGGCAACTTTGAGCTGTTTTATAAACCTCCTATCAGCATGTTTTACAGAATGGAAGTTTCCACTTAATAGACCTAAGGTTTCAATATTACACTGCTATTTCTCTGTTCCTAACGCAGTGCTCTGCCTGGTGTATTTAAGACTGGTGGACTGTCTTGCACACGGCCCTTAGTATTTCACTTTTTAGTCTTGCCTTTTTTTTTTTTTTTTTTTTGGTGGTGGTACTGGCAAATTGAACTCAAGGCCTCACACATGGTTTTTCCAAGTGCTCAACCACTGAGCCCCAGTCCTCATTTTCAGTCTTAAAACAATGGTGTTCACAGTGACATCAGCCAGTGAACAGGAGAAAAACAGCAGCAGCCACCCGCTTTAGGCTAATGCAAAACTGAAAGGTGTACTTGCCTCTCCATTCTCCTGAGCTGGACTTAGTACATCAACTGACACACTCTCTTGGTCATCGGTTTTTGTTTTTTTACTACATTCCTTGAAAAGGCAAGGGAATATTGTTAAAGAACAACCTTTAACATGATTCTGTTAAAAAAAAAAAAAACAACCTGACAAATGTACCTAAATCTGAAAAGCTCTTCTACATAAATAAAAGCACCTATACTTCAGGATGGATGCATGCGCGGGCGCACACACACACACACACACACACACACACACACACACACACACACTTCCCCACCCCTCCATCCGAACTGTTTGCAGTACCTAAGAACCAGATGATGTGGTCCTAATGTTCGACTTACCCAGACACAGGTACATACAGAATACGAGGTGGTTATTACAAAGAATGAACAAGAATTATGGTACATACATTTCTCTGAAAAGATGTCTCTCATATGGTGTTAAGTTAAAGAAAACAAGTAACAGAGTAGTAATCATGATATGATCCAATTTTTGCAAAACCAAAAGATTCCTACACATGCACCGCATGGTTACTTGATATGGCAGTGTGGTAGCAAGTGTGGAGGGCTACTGTCAGTTAACACAGTCACCCAGGTGAATGAAGCGGGACAGGAGGGCCTGCCCTTGTTTCTCTCTCCGCTTCTGATGTTTTCCACTGTTACAAGCACACAATTTCTTTTACAGTGTAGGAGAGGCTCAAAGCATTCTTGATCACCCCATGCTGGCATGCAGAATGATGAGGGGCAAAGGTGCCGGGAGCCAGAGCCCAAGCACCAGACACGGACTCCAACCGCGAGCCCCGGCCAGCCGCTCGCCCGCAGCGGCCTGCCAGCGCCCCGCCGTCCAGCGCACTCGCCACCCGGTCCTCAGTTGAAGGAACACCCACGTCCGCGGGCCCAGGGGCAGCACGGGGAGGGCTGCCGGGCCTCAACCCACGCCTTGGCCCCGACCCCAGACGCCGACACTCAGCCCCGGCAACAGGCATTGGCACCGGCCGCGGCCCCTGCCTCGACTTTCACTCCTGATCCCCGTCACCAGACCCGTACCCTCGCCCGCCGCCGGTGTGGGTGCCCACCTTCCGCGTGCAGTGCTCACACTTCATCTGGAGCGAGGCTGGCGGGACTCTGAGACGCCTTGACAGTGAACACAGAGGAGACGCAAAGGCTGCCACCAACATCAACAGCCAGCCAGCCACCCGCTGCCCTTTGTTGTCTTTGCTCTGGAGGGGCCCCACCCCTAAGGGCTCCTCTCGGCCAATAAGCTCGCCGAGTCTGGGAGAGCCACACCCCTGCCCCAATGAGGAGTGTGCCGAAGGCGCCACCGTTTCCCACCCCTAGGGCTATGCCTGGGCCAATGAGAGTGTGAGCAAGAGGCGGGTCCAGCCCCAGAGCCAATCAGGAAGTGCGGGCGGAGCCGGTCCATCTACTTCTGAGGCTGCCCTGGGGAAGGGCTGATGCTCCCGCGGTTTGCAGCTTCGCTTCCACCAGGGAGCTATTAGCAAACTGGGTTTACTGAGGTAGGAGAGGGAGTGCACGCAGGCCGTGCCCAGGAAGCCGAGCCAGAGCAGTTTCCGGGCGCTCAGGTCGGAACTTGTCCCCCTACCCCGCCCTCTCGAGCTCAGCACCAGACGCTCACCTCCTCTGCAGTTCCTTTTGGGTGGAGCTGGCCCCCCCCTCGCTCGCCTCCATGGTCGCCCAGCAGTGCCTCACGTAGGCTCGCTGAGGCGGTAGAGCGCCTGCGCGGCGCTAGCAGGTGATCCCGTGGGGGGCGGGAAGCTCTTTGACGTTGTCCTCAGCTGAGGATGGTTTTACTAGGTGTGTTACGGATTCCATCCCTTGTGCTTTACAAAACCAAGGGTAATTGTCGTGCCAGGCCCGCTCCCACCACTAATCCCAGCACTCGTTAGGCTGAAGCAGGAGGATCGCAAGTGCCGGCTAAGAAAACTTATTTATACGTGTTTAATTACACAGCGCTAATGGAAGCATTGGGTTGTAAATTACGAATATTTTATAAAATCAGTGCATGCTTACTACAGGAAAACCAGAAATGAGAAACATGGTTGGAAGAGTTCTGTATGACAAGGAAACATCTTGCGATGATATACAGCACTTACCTAGCATGTGTGGGCCCCTGGATTTGGTTCCTAGGAACGCAACAAAAAAGTCATTCTAGAGACATGATAACATTCAGGTTAACATTTGCCTGGCAAGACTACTTCATAGATGGTATTGTGTACATCTGCTACCTGTCCTGTTTGTGATCTTAATTAGAGTCATCCATGAAATTGCCTAGGGAGTGTTTTGGAGTTTTGTTTTTGTAGCGTGCTATGTAGCCCAGACTGGCCTTGAACTCACAATTTTCCTGCCTCAGTCTCCCAAGTGCTAGTTCCCAGATCCCCCATGGACTCCCTTCCTCCGATCACAATTTCACCTCCCCTTTTGGGGCTGAGTGCACCATCGTGCCTAATTTGGTAGTGATTTTTTTCTTTTTTTGTGTGTGTGTGGTGCTGGGGATTGAACCCAGGGCCTTTTTGTCATGAGTGTGCTGTGAGAAACAGACTGTAAGGAGTAGGAATAAGGATAGGAATTAATTATGTGTAATCGAAATAAAGGATAGGAATTGTGTGTAATAGGAATAAGGATAGGAACTAATTAGAAATATAAGTGAATGATGAAATCAACTGTGTGTATTACATGAAGTGTGGAATTGTTGTGCCCAAAGTTCGAGTTCCCCAAAGACCACCAGGGAGTCCGAAGTTACATGTAATAACAAAGAGCCTTTATTAATGCTCGAGCTCGAGGGTGCCACACCACCTGCGCAGTGGTTCAGTGTTGGGACCCCCGACTCGTTGTAGGGTGAAGGCTTATATTGTGGGTTACAAGCAGGGAAGGAGCGGGGTGGAGAAGGCGAAATAAGGTGGGGCTTTTGAGTTGCTAAAGTAAGAGGGGTCTGCTATTGAAAGTCAAATAAGGTGGGGCTTTTGAGTTGCTGAAGCATGCCATTTGTATTATCCTGAGACCTGAGAGTTCCTGGAAGTTACTGCCCATATCTACAGCCCTTTGTTCTGGCCCAGAGCATTGTGATCTAGTGATCATTTAAAGGGATTTGTGGAGTGGTGCCTGCAGGACAGAATCCTAAGATAAGGGAGTCATTGGGACAACTCCAGGTTCTTGGTCAGCCTGGGCATCTCAGAATGCTGTGACACTCCATAAGATTGTAACCTAAGCCCCCCTGGGACTGCCCCAGGGGAGAGTGAAATGTGTGCATGAGAGTGATAAGGATAGACCCCTGGCACCCGATAACCACATGGCACAGTGACGTCAATGCAAGATAACCAGATGGAGCACAGACTCCACACTAAACCGTATAAAAAGAGAAGACACCTGGCAGTAGGGGGGGCTCCTCAACTCTAAGTGATGACTGCCATCATATCACGCTGAGCCCCCCACCAACAGAGGAACCGTTGCCACTTCGCCACCACCTCCACACCGAGAGAGAAAGGACATCGGGACCGAAGGCCGAGGACACCACTTGACCGGACACATCGCGAGGTTTACCTGTGTCATCAGGTGCGACTACAGAGGTGCCAGGTATTGGTGTGCCAGGGTGAATGTGTGTGTGAATTAACCTTGTGTGTAGCAATAAGGGTTTCCTGCCAGTGACAATATCTGGTCCTCTTATTCCCGACCTCACCTTAAGAGAGGAAGAGATTCTCAGCTCCATCCCCATTTCCCGCTCGTGACACAGACCAACACATTTGTGTCTTTCTGTTGTACCCAGCAGCCTGACCCCAGAAAAATACTCCAAGACACAAACAAATGGATCGGGAGCAGAAAAGTTTATTTAGACCCGCCGGATGGCTACGTTCAGTTCTGGGAGTGGACTGTCAAAAACCAGCATCCAACTCACAGTGGTTACAGGCTTCAAAGGGTAGGTGAGGAGAAGCAGAATTACAAAAGCAGAAACCTTTTTTACGATACAAGGGTGGGAGTACAAAGTAAGTTTTCATTTCTCAAAATTTAGCCCTTTGTAGGAATTCCCTGAATTTGGCCTTTTACAAAGTTATCTAGTGTCACATTTTTCTTAATTCAGACCTTCCACAGGCCCAGCCATCTGACACACCTGCCCTTATCAGCTTTTATTGAGGGCTAGTTTTTCGAGGAACGAGAGTGATTTTTGAACTGATGTAGGCCTGCTATCACATTTCCACATTGTTAGAATATTAAATCGTAATAAATTCACAAGGCATGTCCATTTTATCATCAGTTCACAAAGCACTACTGATCTCACTTGTTAGTCAATGGCCATTGGCAGTCACAGGTTCTTTTAATCCAACCTATTTTTTTTTTTTTTTTTTTTCAGTACTAGGGTGTCGGGAGCCATAGGCCCGACATGAGCTAAGGCAATGCCTGCATAAATGGCTAAGTGACAGATGTGACCATAGCAGGAAGCTCTGCTACCTGTGGAATGAGGAAACAACACATCAGAGGCTCTGCTGAACTTTGTTGTCTCTTTAGCTACTATTTTAACATGAGTATAGATCTGAACTTTGTTCCTTGATTGTATCTTTAGGATTAATTGGTTACTGGAAAGCTAACTGAGTTAATTATAAACTTTATGACAGTTACAAAGTCCATTGCACTGCAGTTACCTTTGTGAGCTATTTGTAGTATCTCCTTGAGTTGCTATATAAGCATGAGTATAGAGAATAAAGTTAAGCTCAAGACTATCAGTCTTGGCCTCTTCATCTCCTTCATCCTCGGCTCTCCCCTTCACCCAATATGGGCTCCGACACTAGGGGATTTGAACGCAGAACCTCAAAAATACTAAGCAAGTGCTCTACCACTGAGCTGAGCATCCTCTTTTTTATTTTGAGACAGAGTCTAAGTTATGCATGCTGCCTCTGGCCTGTAATTTACAATCTTCCTGCCTCAGTGTCCTGCGTCACTGGGATTACAGGCATGCGTTACCATGTCCAGCTTCCAATCTTAATAGTTACTCTCAGATCAGACATTGCTTGTCATACAGTTATATATATCTAATGAGGTGTAAGAAAAAAAATTACAGTGAGGACACTGAACACGGTGGTTCATGCATGTAATCCTGGCAATTTGGGAGGCTGAGGCAGGAGGATCACAAGTTCTAGGCCAGAGGCAGCCTGGGTAATTTAGCAAGACCCTGTTTCAAAATACAAAGTAAAAAATAGGCTGGAGGTGTGGCTTAGAGATAGAACACTTGCAAGAAGCATGTGTGAGGTCCTGAGTTCAACTCCAGAGTAGTGATAAAAAAAAATCTATATATATATAGTGAATGTTGAAATTTAAAAATGTTTTCTTATAGTAAAAGATATATTGCCAATAATCCCCCTCAAAACACTCTCCCTGGCTTTATAAGCACACTTATCCCATTGTTCCTGTCACTTTCTGAAGCAGTTCTGGAAGTCTTCTTTTGTGAAAGAGGAACTAAGAACTTTGTTTTTTTTTTTTTTTTTTGGTAATGGAGTCTCCCCATGTAGCCAGGCTGGCCTTGATCCTCCTACCTTCTCTTCCCAAATGCTGGGATTACAAGCATGTGCCACCACACCCGGCTGGGAACATACCTTTTAAAAGACAAAATACACTGTGAATTTGCAGTAGTACATCAAGGCACACCGGATTCTCATTATTCTAATTGATCATATACCTGTCACTCCTTTTCTTGGCAGCAGAAGACACAGCCTGAGGCTGCTGGCTGTGCAGCCTGACTTCCCCTCACGGACCTCCGCACAGGTGCAGCCAGGATCTTGACTTACATTGCAGAAAAGTCTTTCAGCCTGAGTCAGTGTGAAGCAAAATTGGGGTTTATTAGGTAAACGAAAGCACACACTAAAAGAGAGATTCAGAGTTGCAGGCATTAAGAAAGATACACACTTAAGTGTCATAATGGTAGCTGTACATTTGATTTTGTGGCTCTTGAAGTTACATTGTACAAAGAACATAAACAGGTTCAAAAATTAAAAGTATAAAATTTAAAAGTAAAAATGAGCTGGTTTACTTCTCTTAAAGAATTTTATAAGATTGTGAGGCGGTTTATGGGATGCATTAATGATGAGAAAAGTGTGCAGATAAGATTAAAATCAAAGGTCAGACACGAGGTGACCCGCGGGGCCCTTTCCTCACTGCCGGAAGTCCACCCGGCTGCTCTCGCTTCCGGTAGTCTGCGCAGCTGCGCTTGCTTCCAGCATCCGTCTAGGTTAAATCGCTCCTCCCGCCTATTCTGTTGCGCTCGCCCTCGCGGGCTTCCGGGTTCGTGGGCTTCCGGGTCCGTGCTCTTCCCCCGTCGTGGGCGCGCCCTGCCGCTCTCACCCACAGCCGGCTAGCGCTGCGGCGGTGCTCGCTCCGACACACCGCGGACGCGGAGCCAACTAGGCGCTCAGTCACGCCGGCCGGCTAGCGGGTGCGCATGCGCGGAGGTGCTCGGCCTGACCAGGGGCCGTGAGGCTTTAGGGTCAGAGGCTTGGCGTGACTGCCCGGGTATCGAAGGAACCACTCGAAGCTGAGTTTCCAGGGTCGCTTGCGGGGCTGTGGCAGCCCGGGCGCCGAGGCAGAGGCCACTCGGTGGCCCATTCACGCGGACGCTGTGGGCCCTGCGGGGGGTGGCCTGTAGTGTCAGCACCTCGCGCGGAGCGGGCGGGTGAGCTAGCGAGCGCGCTCCGGCCCTTAGTGGGGCCTCAGCGCTGGCGGCGCTTTCACTTCCCTTTTTTGGTGGAGGCCAGTACAAAGGGAAGAGGTTCTGGAAGATTTCTGTAGGGTGCCACAAGCTTGGGAGCTGCTGGGGGCTAAGGGCTTCCGAAGATTAAGGTTTCCAGGTAGGACATGCAGTTGCAAGTGATGATCTTGCTGACCTTGAGTGCGTGGACTGGGTGGCCCCAGAAGCGGATGTGAAATTGTGATTGGAGAAAGGGAGTCCATGGGGGAAGCGGGGACTTGCCAGACCCTACAGAATAACTAGCCCTCCTAGGCCTCTGCAAGGCCTGTGTGTGGTTCGAGGGCACGAGCTGTTGTGTCCGTTCCTCCCAAGCCTGTTCTGTGTGGTGGAGCCCACGTTCCAGAGATGTACATGCAGGTGGAGATACGCACCAGCTCCTGCCTCCATCTGAAGAGGGCTCCGGGCATCCGGTCCTGGTCCCTGCTGGTCGGTAAGGTTTACCAAATTTCTCCTAAAACAGAAAATCTGAACAGAAAAAGAAAACAAGATATTGTTTTGTTCTAATCCAACAAGTAGCAAGTGTTTCTTTGTATCCTGTTAATTGTTCCTCCTCCAACAAGGTCACGGATCTAATGCATATCTGTTTCATCAAACTCAGTATGCTTTTCCTTTTTTTTTTCCTGCGGTGCTGGGGATGGAACCCAGGGCCTCCTGCATGCTAGACCCAGCGAGCTGTTCTAAGGTTACTGTTTTCCTCTTGTTCTCACTTTTATAACTCTGATCCATGTCATGAGTGGTCCTGGGTTCTCGTGTTTCCTCTTCCCTGTCTCAGTCCTGTTTACAAGTCCATTTGGCCTCCTGACCTCCATCCCATCCCTGCCCATCAGAAGGGTCCTGCACCCTGTATTGACTGGACTGGATGCAGTGTGAGGTGAGGTGCTACTGTGTCTTCAGTAGCCTCTGTCTTAAGCAGTCTCTGTGGCCTGCCCTTCCTTGGCAGGCATGTGGCATCCTACGTCCAGCTCTGTGCTGTCATTCTGTGTGCACTCTTTTGTCCTCACTACTTACCCCCTGCTATCAGAGTGACACCTGCATCAGGCTCCCTCATGTTCTCTGGGTCAGCTCCAGCTGTGTCTGGTGGATCCTGTGAATGATAGGAGCCATATTTTTGAATGAACTTGGTTGCACCTGGTAGTCTCTGCCTGCTGTGCCCAGTACACTGCCCTCCTGCACTGGGGAGGCCTCTTTGCTAGGGGTGTGGCACTGGGAAGAGTTGGGATCCCACTGGGCTCTGTAGCAAGGTGCTTACTCTCCCTGCAGGAATCTTGTCGACTGGCCTGGCTGCTGCCTATTATAGTGGAGGTAACGTACACGACCCGTCACCTGTCACTTTCCTCAGGGAAGAGGAGGAGTGCTGTCTGTGAGCTGTCCCAGAGTGGCCTCTGGGATGGCCTGCCCTCCTACCTCCCTGCACTGAAGTGCTCCTTCCTGCCACCCAGCCCTACATCTCATACGCCTTAGAAATGCTCTTTAGCATTTGCCTGGTGCTCTGCTGCAGGGAGGAGCCACACTTCCCACCTTTCCCTTGCCACAAGCTTGTGGGGATCCCACTGCCTCCCAGGTGGACCCCTGGGCAGAGCTTGGGAGGTTTTGTGGTGGGCGAGTCCTGTATGTTCTTGGCTGACTGCTAGGGGTCCTCATGGGGCAGGGTCAGCTGAGCCTCCGGTTGCCACTCCTGGCCTCTGCAACCTCTGCCTGGGGCAGGGCTGGGCAGGGTCTTCTGTGGGCGTGTCACCTCTGCCCCACCATTCACTGGCTGTCCTGTGTCTGCCTGCAGATAGTCTAGGCTGGAAGCTCTTCTATGTCACAGGCTGCCTGTTTGTGGCTGTGCAGAACTTGGAGGACTGGGAGGTAAGGCACAGCAGGCTGCACCCCTTCCCATTCTGGAGGACTCGTCCTAGCTTAGAGGGGTCTGGTTAGTAGGACTCAGCCCCTGAGCTTTGACTGTCACCATTCCTGGGCTAGGGACTGTCCTAAAGGCTCCTGTTGACTTTCCATGACAGTTGTATATTGCTGAGGGTGTTGCAGCACACAGAATAGGTCTGGGAACCCCTCTAGGTAGTCCTTCCCCTGTCCTTGGTTCTCTTGGGGGTCCTTGAAGCTGCCTGGCCTGGTGCTGCTCTCAGACCTCTGCTTTTTTGCTCAGTGGCCTTGCTGGCCACCTGGTCCTTCAGATGCAGAAGGAGACGGCATCTACTCCAACTGCCCAGACACCCAGCAGGGGCTCAGACACATGCTGCACTCTGGTGGGGGTCTGGGTTCTAACTGGGAGGCCCCTTTTGAGCATGGTGTGGGGGGACAATGCCTGAGCGTCCACTTGGCCCCTCCTTGGAGGTCTGTGTGTGTTGGTTTGCAGGAAGCCATCTTCAACAAGAACACTGGGAAGGTCATCTTGAAAACATTTAGTCTCTACAGGAAGCTGCTCACCCTTCTCAGAGCTGGACATGACCAAGGTGAGGTGTAGGGGTTGGCCTATAGCCCTGGTCTGAGGAGGCCTGGAAACTACTCGGAGCCCAGCCTGCCTGTGTGGTGGCTGAGGGTCCTCCAGACACCTTGGGGCCTGCAGTGCAGAGTTCAGGCATGTGCTCTGCACCCCACAGTATCAGGATGGGAGCCTCTCAGTGGCTCCTCTCAGGTGGGATTGGGGTGGTGGGAGTGGGTCATGGTGCTAGGCAGGCTGGGCTACAGGGAGCAGGTGGCTGTGGAGCTGGCCAGGACCCTTCTCTCTACACAACACTTGTCTTCTCAGGCCTGACCCTGCTCTGGTTTCTGCTGGGACAATAGTGAGGGGCTAGATGGTCAGGAGGGTGCTCCACCCTTGAACCTTTCCTGGGCATAGGGACTGGTCCAGCTGTGAGTCAGCAGAAGGTTCTCAGGAGCATGCTGCCCTATGTCCAGACCAGCCCTCCAGCATGCAGCTGGCCACATGTATACAGACAGGCTCCTTGGTGGGGTTTTAACTGGGAGGCATATCTTACAGGGTTCAGGGCCCTGAGGGCTGCTGGACTTCTGACCTGTGAGTCCAGGCTCACACACAACCCTTGGGGCAGCACAGGTAAGGACCAGAGTTGCTTAGCAGGTTGGGATTCAGCATCGCATTGACTTTGCTTCTCCATGGGATGCTGGCTAGGAGCCCCAGCACCAGCTGAGAGTCCTTCCCTACAGACCCTAGGTTCAGGCCCAGGTCACTGTGGCAGCAGGAAGAGGCACTGCCAGCCTAGGCTTGGGCTGGGCTGAGGCTCCTGAGGGCTACTGGGGAAGTAGGACTGGCAACCCTAGCACCAGAAGAGGAAGCTCCCCTGAGCAGCTGCAGGAGGTGGCTGGGCAGTCTCAGCCAGTGACTAGCCACTGGGGCGAGGCAGGAGCCTTTTCAGCTTGTGTAGAGTTGGGGGAAAAGTGTAGCATAAAGACACATCCTCTTCACCTAGGTGGTGCTCTGGAGTTCAGCCCAGCATGTGATAGTATGTGGATGCTTCGGCCACCAATGCCATAGTAACTGTTAGGCAGAACTGGTGGCCCCAAAGTGACTGCCCTGTGGGAGGGATATGGCCAGTGATTCCCTTCCCTTCCTCCCACCAGTGGTGGTCCTGCTGAATGACATCCGGGACGTGAATGTGGAGGAGGAAAAGGTCCGGTACTTTGGGAAGGGATACACGGTGGTGCTGCGGTTTTCCACAGGCTTTTCCCACCCCCTCACCCAGAGTGCAGTGATGGGCCACCGCAGGTGAGGGCAGTGGGGCCCCATTTGGCAGGGCAGGACTGACCTGACCCTCTACTAGGGAGAAGTGGAGAGCTTGTAGACAGGATGTGGGGAGCTGCGGGAAGGATGTGTGTGCTTAGGGGCAGTTGGTTACCACCTGCAGGGCAAGCATCAGAACGGGCCTGGGGTCCAAGATGGGAGATGCTGGGCCTGGTTTGGGACCCCTGGGGCCGCTGCAGGTAGATGGTTAGGGGTGAGGCAGTGTAGAGTCTTGCTGGTATTGTGGGTCTCCGCCTGTGCTGAGGTGACCTGTCTCTTGGTGCTCGTCTCCCAGTGATGTGGAAGCCATCGCCAAGCTCATCACCAGCTTCCTGGAGCTGCATTGTCTGGAAAGCCCCTCCGAGCGGTCTCAGAGCAGTGACAGCGAGGCAGATGGCCCGGGCAGCCAGAGCTGACACCCCAGCATGGCTGCAGATGGATGCTGTCCACAGCGTTGCCTTGACCTTGGCCTCCCACAGTGTCCCAGCTGAGCGGGCAGGCACAGTCTTCAGGAAGATCTTGGGCACCTGACTGTGGCTCCCTGGGCAGTCCTAGTGTTGATGGCCTGTACCTGGCCTGTTTACATATCTGCATTTGCTTTGCACAGGACCTGGACTAGGCCACCTCTGCAGCCCAAGAGGGCTGGGTCTGTCAGGGTGGAGGTGGTAGGTGCTGTGTCTAGATGAGGGAGGGCAGGGCCCTTGGGGCTCAGAACCAGCACCTTCCCCAGAATTGGACCCTGGCCCTTGCTTGGGCAGCATGGCCATTTCTGCAGGCTAGCCATAGCATCTGAAATGTAGAACACCAGGCTTTCTCCAGCACAGGGCCATGCTAGCTGGGCACCTGTCCTTTGGAGGCAAGCTCACTGCTGGAGTATGATCCCCTGTGTTGCGAGGGCCTGGCTCTCCTGGGGACGCTAATGCCAGACATTGTGTTGTTTTGTCTGCTGGTCCATCTCATCTTGGATGGACATGCTTAGTGGCCAGGGGCTCCAGGAGGTAGCTCTGGCTGCTGGGTGTGTTCAGAAGCCTAGCCACTCCTGTCAGCATGGCTTCAGTCCTGCCCGAGGACCCCACTGACTTCAGGGTTGTGAGCATGCTGGCTGCTTTGCCCAGCTGGCTCGTCCTACATCCTACCAGAATTATAGCACAGCTGTCAGCTACAGAGGAATCCCAATCCTCTGTCCCCCCAGGCTGGGGGAAAGCCACTTGGTAGGAAGAGAGGCCCCATTTTCTAGCATCCTGTGGGGCCTGAAGACCCACAGATTTTTTGCAGGAATCCAAGTCACTGCCTCTTGGGCCCTGAGAAGACCTGCTGAGGCTGGGTATAGTGGTGCACACTTGCAATCTTAGCACTTGGGAGGCAGGGGCAGGAGGACCACAAGTTCAAGGCCAGCCTGAAACACATGTCAAAATCTGGTCTCAGATTAAAACAAAAAAACTTGAGTGGTTCCAGCTTTTGGGTGGAGTCACCCCTTACAGGAGCTGGGTGCTGGCTGCTGCCAACTTGCATCTGCTCTGCTGGTCTCCCAAGGACCCAGGTCCCTCCAAGGTGCAGCAGACACCATACGCCTAGCATGGCCCTCAGGCCTGAGTGCTATAAACCTATGGTCAGCCCTTGGGGCGGGGGTGGGGGTGCTGAGGCTGGCCCCCTGGTGGGAGCAGGACAGGTTTTCCTGCTCAGTAGTAGCTGCCCATCAGCAATGAATTGGGGGACACAGTCCTTTAAACATGCGAAGGTGAGATTTTCAAATGGTTGAGTCTAAGATATTTTTCTTTCCTAAAATGAAAAATGAGTGAAACACGGCCTGGGTTTCTGGCTCTTTGGCTGTGGGCTCTTCAGATGGGAAGAACCTGGCCTCTGGGTGCTGACATTCCCTCCCTGGACTGCTCCTGGGGCTGGCACTGCCCTAGGTGAGGGAGGAATGAAGCCCACTGTAGGCCCGGGTGGTGGCAGAAACCTGGGTCATGTTTCTGTTGGGGAGCTCTGCTTCAACTCCCCTTTATTTCAGAAGAATAAAGCTTGGGGTGGAGGTTGTCAGGCCCCCATGTGCCCTTTGTTTTTGTTACCATTGCGCCGTTGGGTGCCAGGCCTACACAGCTGCCCAGCCTTTGGCAGGGTGAGTGCATTAGGGTGGGAGGCCACTGGCTGGTAAGCACAGGGTCCCAGCCCATGGCAAGAGCCCCTGGCTGTCACACAGACCCTGCCCCTCACGGGTCCTGACCGGGGTCCCAGCCCAGGCTGGTGGGTGGAGGCCGGGGAGCAGCCGCCTCGCTGAGGTCCTGCAGCAGACTCTGCAGCTGGTGCATGCTCAGCTGCACGTTCTCCTCCAGCCACTCCTCCACGGCATCGGGGTAGAAGGCCAGCTGCAGGGCTGCTTCGAGCTGCTGCACCAAGGGGTTCCACCTGCCCAGGAGGCTGAAGACAGGGGCCCTGAGTTCATCTGGCCAGACTTCTGGGATGGCTGTGGTCTGTGTGTTCTGCCCTCACAGCCCCAGCCTACGGATCAGCACTGCTAGGTGTCTCAGTTTACCCACTGATATAAATAAGTGAGTCCTGTTTCAGCATCTGAAGCTGGGATGCATGACTGGCAGTTTTTCTTGATGGCACATGAGTGGATCCTAGTGTGGGTGGCGTCATGTTCCGTGGGGGCAGTCTTTGTTAGCTCAGTTCCCAGTCCCAACCCAGGGGAGGATGGGGAAGGCTGGCTGGGGCTCCAGTCACTAGGACATGGGGGTTCTTGGCCATGGTCTCCCAGGTGGCCTCATTCTAAAGGTGAGCCCTGGGCAGGTGGGTGATGCCCACTCGTAAGCTAGGAAGAAACTGGCACATCTGATTGGTCCAAGATCTGTGGTGCTGTGCCTTGAAGACTTGTCTTAGCTCTACACTTATTACGACAGGCATTACCACTGTTGGGAGGACATGGCTGCCCCTGGGGCTGGGCACCTGGCCAGGTAGGACAGGGTGATTACCTGAGAGCCTCAGGCTGTATGTGCTGGACCATGACCGGGTGAATGAGCTTCCGCCTGCGATGGTAGGGACTGAACCAGCCAGTGATGTACCTAGGGTGAATCCAGATGGTGTCGCTGGGCCAATGGCAGCTAGTAGGCAACTGGGGGGCTTTACAAAACACCCTTGGGAAACTTAAAAATCTGATATAAGTTTTTAAAAGCCGTACTACCACCCAGAAAGCCTCTGTGAATGCCAAGAGCGGTGTGGAGGGGCTGCTCACCTATTCCTGGCCAGCAGCATGTCCACAGAGCTGCGCAGGTGGAGGCTGACTTGTGCGATGAGGGCGTAGATGTCACTGCCAGGAAACGAGCCCACCCCCTCCCTGCCAGAGAGCCACACTGAGCACGGTGGTCCCCCTAGAAGGGAGGGGCAGGGCTGGTGGGGGGAAGGGGACTACCTCACAGCATCCGTGATTTCCAGGCTCGAAATCCCAAGGAAGTTTTCCACCCTCAGTTTAACATCCTCAGAGAATCCTCCTGAAACCGACCCCAGGCAGAAACAGTGGGAGAGGCCTCCAGGGGAGGGGGCGGGGCCTGGTCCCCTGCTGGCCCCTGTCTAGACCTCCAGACCCTTGGGCGCCATGGGCACAGCAATCCTAAAGGGCCCAGCCAGCCTGGCCCTGCCCGTGCTGATCCCAAGGAAGCCTTGAGGGTGGACAAGCCCTGCCCCTTCTTGCTGAACCGGTGGAAGATTTGCTAAAGATCAGGAAGTAGAGGAGTGGTGTGGCCTGCAGTGCCATAGCCCAAGGAGCCCTGGGCTCCCGCGTGGCAGGAGTTCTGGCACAGGCAGAGTCTGCACCGCAGCTCACTCCCAGTGCCTTTCAGAGTGAACGGAGAGGGCTCAGCCTCTGCTCCTCCCTCTGCCCTCTGCAGTGCTGTTCTCACTACACAGTGGTGCTCAGGCCCCTGTGGTCCTCACTGTCCTGGGCAGCCCTCATTAACACGCCTCGTTCTGAGTCCCCACACAGGCTCGTGGTCTAAACGCGCCTGGCTCACCTCACTGTGGCCCTGCTGCCGACACTTGCTGGAGTCGCCCCTGTGCTGTCTGCCATGGTCCACTCCGCTGTGCCCTCGGGTGCCTGGGTGCGGGAGTGCTGGGCTACGGGGCCCTCCAGGGACAGGTGTCTGGTTCCACAGAACCTGCTTCCTGGCTCTCAGGATGTTTGTGTAGCAGAGGCAAAACCTTCCACATCCCCATCCAAGGCATGAATTTCTTTTGTGGGTTCACGGAGTGAAGGACATGTCCCCTCTAACTTTCTGGCTTGGCTCGGGTTGAGGCTTGAGGACCTGGGTCTGGGCAGTTCTGGGCCAATGGCAGTGAGCAGATGGCTGGGCTGTGGCAGTGAGTGCCCTCCCGTATGGAGGACTGCAGTGCAGGCCATTAGGCAGTGGCAGGGGACAGCAGTGCCTGACCACCTGCCTGCCTGTCTTACAGCCAGCTGAGACCTACCGTGTAGGAGCGACTGCAGACATGCGGCCAGGGATGGGATTCCCACAGGGAGCAGCTCACACAGCACAGAGAAGTGGTCATACCTGTGTCCAGGAGGGTTGCTCAGTTCGACCAAGGCTACCCTGTCCTGGGGTGTCTTTGCTCCTGGTCTGGGGTCTGAAGCTAGAGACCCCTAGGGCAGCCTGGACTCTTCCATCCCCTGCCCAGGGTTTTCCAAAGTGCATTCTCTGTGGTGGGGGCTTCACACCAGGATTTATCATTGTGAAGCCTCTTGGGCGGAGGCCATGTGGGGGAACCCCTGGGTGGTGGGGCCCAGCCCTCCCTGTGCACACCTGGGAGGACCTGTTGCTTGCCCTCCTCGGTGGGGCTGTGCCCTAATACCCACCTCTGGCACCTTTCTAGTCACCTCCTGTCTGTCTACCTCACGCCGTTCCCTAGGGCCCCAAGTCTCAGTTTCCTCAGCTGTATATGGGGAGATGAGGCCCACCAGTATGGCCAGGGGAGGTAGAGGGGCCTGGTGATGCTGATGTTACCTGCCAGGCTTCTCTACCCCACACTGCCTTCCACGTCCCACGTGTGGGATAGTCCTGTTTAATGCACCCTGTCTGCATTACTGGGGGAATCTTCAGGGAGCCATCTAGAAACTGTGGCGCCAGCTGCCATCTCTGGGTGTGCACTGGAGCTGTGAGTGGCCTCTGTACAGGGCCCCTAGTGGTTACATCTTGAGATCCTGATGGCCCCAGAAGGGAGCCACGTTCCTGCCAGCAGCTCTGCGGGCAGGTTCGCCCAGCCTGGCTCTCCCAACTCCCAGTTTGACTGAGGTCCTGAAAGAGCCACAACCTTTCCTCTGGCCCTGCTGTGTGGAAAGTAAGCCACAAACAGCGTCACGTGGGGAGCACTGCAGGCCATGCTGGGGGGCCCAAGGGCCATGTGCTTGTGGCCCTGAGACCCCCAAGCAGGGTCCCCTCAGCAGAGCTGGAGGGCCACAGGGCAGGAGGGGCTTGACCTGGGATGACCCAAGGCCAACAATGGTTGGGCACCGTGAAGGGTGTTGGCCGGGAGAGCTCACCTCTGCCACCCTGTCAGGATGATGCCCTGGAATGCACCCACTGGCCCGCTGCCTGCCACTTGCAGCCACCGTGCGTGGTTCCTGAGGTGGTGCTCGATGGGGGGGAGGGCCTGGCTGGCCCCTGTGGCTCCTTTGAAGGCGCTGGCAGCCCACAGCCGCGGGAAGCCACACTCCCGGTACTTCTCCACGAGGAGGACTGGGAAGGAAAGCAGGCAGGTGAGGGCCCAGGACAGCCCAGGCCCCTTGTTTGGGCCCAGCAGGCCTCACATCCTGGCAGAGCCGGCTCTGGGCACTTACAAGTGGCCTTTGGCTCATCAGCTCACTAGGAAAACACGTCAGAAAACCAGGAGGAGAGACCATGCTGTGAAGGGCTGGAGGTGGCCTTCCTGTCACAAGCTGATGAGGTACCTGCACACCCCCAGGCAGGGCAGTCCAGGTCACGGGGGAACAACCTATCCAGACACATGGGCTGGGGGGCCATGACCCAGGCAACTTGTACTGACCCTTGCCGTGGACATCGAGGTCAGCCCCGTAGTCCCAGAGCACAGGTTCCACCATCTGCGGCACCCCGGATGCTGGGGACAAAGCAAGGCCGTGAGTGCGGACAGGGGTATGCGGGCCCCACCCCAGCCCCTCAGATACATAGGGTCTCACTATGTAGCCCTGGCTGGCCTCAAATTTGGGATCTTCCTGGCTTAGCCTCCTGAACGCTGGCTTGGACACTCTTTTGGCATTAAACCTAGACATAAGCCATCTTCTCAGTTAACAGGGGTTTCAAGTACAGGCTTAGCACTAGGTTTCACCACAAAGGTCACAGCCACAGGGATGCTTTCCAAAGAGTCTGGCAGTGCCTGGGCTCTTGAGGCACCTCCCAGAGCAAACACTGGAGCAAGCCTCCAGTCAGAGGTCACTCTGAGTTGTCAATCCATGAGATAGTACAGCCCTAGGACCCAGGGGACTGAAAGACTCGCTGGGCCTGGGGCTAGAGTAGAGCAGGGGACACAGTAGGCCCCTCCAGGGCTGCCCATGGAGGACACACAGGGCTGAGGCTGCAGAAGCACTGGACACTGCCATGGGCCCTCTGGGCCTCAGCAGCCCAACCATGCAGGTCCCTGTGGCGACACCAGAGGCTGACCTCACACTGAGGTCTGCATTGGAGTGCACACCAGCGCACACGAACAGCAGGCCTGGTGCCACTCTCACTCCCTGAGGTCAGAAGTCCTGCAGAGCCGTGAGAAGCCCCCACCCACCCAGGTCCGGCACGGCCAACCTGCGAGCTGGTCCTGGGGGATGTCCCGCAGCATGTCGTCCCACATCAGGGGTGTCGTGCCGGGGTGCCGGGCTAGCACGTGGCTGGCCACTGCCCGCATGTGGGACAGACACAGCTCTGCTGGGCTGTTCTGCCCCTGCTGCAGCCACCGTCTTGAGGCCTCCCCCTGGCCCAGGTAGTAGACCTAGAGGGAGAAAGTTTTGCATCTGGTGTCACCCTCTGCACCACGGGGTCCCACCTGTGCTGATTCTCAGGTTGGCCACCTGTGGACAAGACTGAGGGAGGAGCTCGGGCTTGCTGGGCTCCACAGAACAACTCTCTTCTTCATGGACCTCAACCTCACTCAGGGCCACTCTGGGCTCAGAGCAGCTCTGCTCAGCTCACCAAGGGTGGAACAACCCTGTCCACACGCAGATTATCAGGTGAAGAGACGTGCCTCACCCAAGCCCTGGGATATCCCTGTCTCCTACGGTGTAGATGAACCTTGGCCAGGACACGCTATGTGAGTGAAAGAAGCCAGACACAGAAAGCCATACACTGTGTGATTCCATTTATGTGGACTGTCCAGACCAGTCAGGTCCAGAGAGAGAGAAGCAGGTTAGGGATGGGACATGTGCTGATTTGACTCTAGATGCGTGAGCAGGGTCCAGGGAGGTTCTGAGCCCCAAGGCTTCATGTCAACTCTCAGCACATCATGAATATGCTCAGAGCTGAAGTACCTAAACACTCCCCCCACATACACACATTTCCTTTTAAAATGGGAAACCTCAGGGCTGACTGTTCACAAATCCAGGCCTAACTCAGGCTCCCCTTGGCTGGAGACCTGCAGAGGCCCTGGAACTCAGAGCCTCCCAAACCCCTGGCTGTGGACCTGGACTCAAATCATCCAACCAGTGGTGCAGGAGCTGGCCACTAGGGGCTGAAAGGCACAATGCTGGGTGCCCCCATGAGACCATCTTTCCAAAATCGCTAGTGCTTCAGGGTCCAAAAAGTAACAGGACCTTCCTTACCATCCCAAACTGTATTTCTTTGGCCAGAATAAAGTCCTGAGGGCCTGAATTTGCCCATTCCTGGGGATGGCCCTGTCCTTGCTGGGGGGAGGGCAACAGAGCCATTTCTGTTCCCAGCTGGTCCTAGGCCTGGTAGTCTCTGTCACAGGGTGCCCTCCCTGGTCTCTGCAGGATGGCTATGGTCCTCCCTAGAGATGGAAGCTGTGATGGTTCCTTTAGGGTGGGCCTACCTTCTGGCCAAAGCCTGCCTTTATTCTTTGGTACTTGGACTACTTTTCTCCTTAAAAGAAACCACAGGGCCTGGTGTGGCAGCTCAGGCTGTAATCCCAGCATTCGAGAGGTGGAGGCAGCAAGATCGCAAAAGTTCCTGGGCAACCTAGGCTACATAGACCCTGTCTCAAAAAAACTAAGCCAAACCAAACCAAAAGACCAAAACGAAAGGAGCCATGACCTGAGAGAAGGTGGCTCTGGAGAGAAGTGCTCACCTCATCACACCCAACGTGGACCCACCGGGCTCCCTGGTGCAGCTCCAGGACCTGGTCAATCATGGCTCCCACCAGCACCAGGGATTCAGCCTCATGAGGATTCAGGGTGTTGGGGAAGAGCGCCACTTCCCGGAGGTGGGCGAACGCCGCGTGCTTCAGCACAAACTGTGGAGAGGGCGGGTAGGGAGGGAGCTGGAGCCTAGACCCCCTGCCCTTTGTGTCCTCTGTGGGGGCTCCGGCCCTGACAGTTTCTGCTCCAAGTCAGCCCGGGTGGCTCCCTCCTGACTCCTCTCTGGGTGGGCTGAAACCCACACATGGGAGCCCTGTAGGATGGGTTCCCAGTCCTCACTGGCTTCTCAGCTGCCCTTCTCCCACCTCCCAGGTCTAACTGGGTTGAGGGAGAAGATAGGGAAGACAGGTCCACTCACTTTCAGAATTACAGACTGAGCACATCTCTGGCCACTTGGGTATGAGAAGGCAATCGCTTCAACACAGTACAAAAGTGAACGTCCATTTCAGGGCTCCAGAAACAACCAGGTCGAACAAGGAACTGGGACAGGGTTTTTGTGAGTGGTCAGGGAGGCTTCTTGCTGAGGGCTGCCCACTGCTGTCCCCACTCAGGGTCCTCGAGCTATGAAGACCACCAGCTTCGCTACTCAGGGGATGGCCTTGACTGGGGGCTATACCACCCGCACCCCTCCCCACTCTCCCTGGATGCCATCCAGACAAAGCAGGCTTCATGGGGCCTGGGAGAAGCAGCCAGAGCCAGGGTAGGATGGGGAGGTAGGGGGGTTTTCATAAGAGAGGAGCAAAGCCTGTCCTGATTAGTGGCAGGGAGGAGGTCCAGAACTCAGGACAGCCTAACAAAGAGAACCTACAAGAAAAGTCAAGAGGGAGCCATGAAAGGCATGCTGCAGGGCCCCAGGAAGGCAGGGGGGGGTCACACGGCTCTAAGCTAAAGCATCCTCTTGTGTGGTATGTACATCCAAACAGGAACAGAAGGGTTGCTGCTAAATCTAACAGAGTATTTGTAAGAAGCATAAATCCCACTTAAAAGCCATCAAATCAACACCATGTTTGTTTCCCAGCTGTTTGACTTAGACATGAAAAGTAATTTTTGAATATTAAGTGATAAAAAGACATAGCAGAAAATGGAAGGCTTCCTGTTTCCCACAGAGCTGCCCTGTCCTCTGCTGGTGGCTCTGTGGTCAGGTACAAGCCTGGAAATTCCTAGAGCAGGGGCCTCTCAGTGCCGTGTGGAGCTGCCCCAACCTGCGGCACCATGTAACTTCCACCCCTGCCCCTTACCTCCATGTGTCCGAATGTCTGCACTAAGGGAATGACCTCCAGCTCACTGAGTCTGGCCAGATGCAGGATCTCCTCCACTTCAGCACGGCTGGAGAGACAAAGACCATGCAGAGGTACATGCCAGCCTGGTCAGCCCCCTGCTTCCACTCTCCCCCATCCTTCCTTGTCAGGCCCTGAGGGACAACATGAATCGCTAACTCTGCAGAGCTCCACAGATTCAAGGCTGTGGGGAAAGCAGCTCTCTAGGAGTCAGGAGATGACGCTGCTATGTCCTCGAGTGACAAGTGTGCTGTCATCAGCTGCTTCTGCCATCTTCTACAGGATGAGGTCATTTGCATTTTATACAAAACTAGGCCACAGAGTCATCCTGCAGAGCAGAGGCTGGCACGCTGGCCAGAATGAAAGCCACCCTTCGCTGCTTTTAAACAACCCTTGACCTACACATGGGTCTCTCTAGGCCAAGAGCCTACTGCACAGCGTCAGCCCAGGGAAGGGCCCACTGCTCCATATCAACCTCCTCACTTTCACGAGCTCTACTGCGAGTTATCCTTCAAGAATTTACCTTGCTAGATGCTGTGGCACATGCCTGTAATCCCAGTGACTCAGGAGGCTGAGGCAAGAGGAGCACAAGTTTGAGGCCAGAAAGCCTATGTAATTTAGTAAGACTCTACCTCAAAAATAAAAAATAAGCTGAGTGTAGTGGCACAGGCCTATTATCCCAGTGACTTGGGAGGTGGAGACAGGAGGATTGTGAGTTTGAGGCCAGTGGAAGCCTGCACAATTTAGTGAGACCCTACCTTAAGATAAAAAATAAAAAATGAGTCGGGCACGGTGGCACATGCCTGTAATCCCAGTGACTCAGGAGGCAGAGGCAGGACGATCACAAGTTTGAGACCAGAGGCAGCCTGGGTAATTTAGCGAGACTCCGTCTCAAAAACTAAAAAAAAAAAAAAAAAAATAGGCTGGGGGTGCAGCTCAGTGGTACAGCACTTGCAAAACATGCAAGCTTGAGGCCTTATGTTCAACCCCCAGTACTGCAAAAAAAATAAAAAATAAAAAATGGACTCGGGGTGCAGCCTACTGGTATAGTACTTGCAACATATGTGCAAGCACCTGGGTTCAACTCCTAAGTTCTGTAAAATAAATAAATAAATGAATGAATAGTAAAAAAAAAAAAAAAGCTGGGTGTGGTGGTACACACTTGTAATCCCAGCATAAGGGAGGCTGAGGCAGGAGGATTGCCACAAGATTGAATGAAGCCAGCCTGCACTACATAGTGAGCCCCAGGACAGCCTCAGCTACAGAGTGAGACTGTCTCAAAACAAACAAAAGTAATAAATAATTTTTTTAAAAGATAAAAAATGGGCTAGGGGCGCAGCTCAGTGGTAGAGCACTTGCCTGGCATGTGTGACGCCCTGGGTTCAACGCTCAGTAGTGCAAATAAACAAAAACAAAACTAAAATATGTTCACGGAAGGAAACACACAAACTGAGGTTAGCCCCACAGTGTCTGTGCTCTGCACACCCCCATCTTCTGCCCACACAATGTAAACTCGGACACCAGAGCCAAACCTCTCTCCAGAATGGCCGGTCACTTCAGTCCATTAGTGGAAGATTTGCTTTTACTTATCTTCATGATCACAGAGCCTTTTAATTTTTTGTTTTGCTTTGTTTTTTTTTTTTGAGACAAGGTCTCACTATGTAGCCCTGGCTGGCCTAGAACTTGTGATCCTCCTGCCTCAGCCTCCCAACTGCTGGGATTATAGGTTGTCATCACCATAATGAGCTAAACAATTAGTAATTTTGTTTTCCCCCAGTGCTGGGGACGGAACATAGGGCCTCACTCATGGGAGGCAGGTGCTCCACCACTGAGGTGCATCCCCAGCTGGCAGAGCATCACAATTTTTTAAAAAAAAGCTTCACCAACTCATTCGCCAAAATGGCACTGCATAGGTATTAATGTGTTTGATTTCTTTTTTCTTTTTTGTGGTACTTGGGGATTGAACTCAGAGCACTCCACCACTGGCCTGCACCTCTAGCCCTTTTCTTCTATTTTTTATTTTGAAACAGGGTCTGCTAAGTTACATAGGCTGTGTCTGGCCTTGAGCTTACAATCCTCCTGCCTCAGCCTCCCAAATCCCCAGGATTACAGGTGTGCACCACCATACCTGGCTCAATGTCTTCAATTTCCATGAGATGTTTAATATGCATATGTGCTTACTGGCGACTTTTATTTCTTCTTTTGGGCTCTGCCAGCTCACATCCTTTGTCCTCTTCTCTTTGGGCTATTTGACACAGGGAGATGGGTCACTGAAGCTGATTGCTGCCCCACAGAACTCTCAATTCTCCTGCCTCAGCCTCCCAAGTACTGGGATTGCAGGTGTGCACTACTGTGCCCGGATTATTTTCTTTCTTAAATGTTTCTGAATTCTCTTCAGTGAACATGTCTTTCTTACTTATTGATTGATTGAATGCAATACTGGATACTGACCCCGGGGCCTTGAGTGTGCTAGGCAAGTGCTCTACCACTGAGCTGTACCCCAGCACCTTTTATATTTTTTATCTTGGGACAGTGTCTCGCTAAGTTATGCAGGCTGCATCTGGCTTCGAACTCTCAATCCTCCTGTCTCCATATCCTGAATTGCTCTTTTTCTGAGACAGGGTCTCTCTAAGTTGCCCTGGTTGGCTGTGAACTCAGTATATATCCCAGGCAGTCTTTGAACTTGCAAGCCTCCTGCCTCAGCCTCCCAAGTTGCTGGGATGACAGGCCTGCACCATGGTGCTTGACTTCATGTTTTGCTTTTATAATGTGTTTTAGTTTTATAATCAATTTGTATAATTAAAAACACATTTAGAAAAGACAGGACAGGATCGAACTCCTGTGGTTATATTCCTGACCTTCCCAAACTTCCTGCACATGTCTTGAGGCTGCCTTCCCACTTGGAGCCCCTTGGAGCCTGGGCTTGCTCTGCTAGCTGCACAGGGATACCTGTATGCGTGCCTGGCCCTCAGCAGCTTCAGGCGGCCCTCGTAGGGAAACATGTCTTCATACTCCATGACAAGGCCATTCGCACCCAGAGCACGGAACAGAGGAAAGACCTGTGGGGAAAGCGAGTGTTATGGAGACCATTTGAGAAAAAGCGACTTATATGCAGTACATGGACCTTCTCCCCTCTAGGCTTTGGAAATGGATGGCAGCTGATGTTCAAATTTCCCCTGGAAACTGTATACCTGGAATGTCTACTTTATGTTTTGCCAAATCAGACTATTATCTAGTGACAAGTCTGTTGTGCACAGGGAGGGTCATAAATATGCTGCTGAACAGAGCTGCCCCCAAGTAGAAGTTAATTCTGGTGGCTTAGGTGGGGAGGACGACTCAGGCCAGGAGGGACAGAGGTTTTGCAGAGGCTGTGAAGAGGATTTTGGCCCCAGGCACCTGGGCAAGAGCAGGGGCAGCTAAAGGGGCTCTGAAGGGGTGGAGGGTCAGGCGAGAGGGGTGCAGAGGACAGATTAGCACTCCTGGGGCCCCTTTCCCTCACCCCGGAGTTCCTTCTCTGTCTCTTATGTTAAAGGGTAACAATTTCCCTATCCCCAGGGATTTTTAGGACCTGCTCATGCATACTGCCCAGACAATTAAGATTTTTTTCTATTCTGGCATCAAGGGCAGATATTTTAAAAACTCGCACAATGTTGGCACTAAGGAATGGGTGTTCTATGGATATTTAAAATAGCCACCAATCTCCAAATAAGGGTTACATGTTTTCAGTGGTTCAGAATATCCTTTTGTTGGTATTACTGTAAAAGTTTTGTTTTCATAAAGTACAGGAAAGTTGTGGAGCATGCTGAATCAAAAGATGAAATCAGCTTGGGACTGAGAATTAGCTGTAGATAACTCATAAAAAGGGGCTGAGATTTAGCTCAGTGGGTAGAGCGCTGCGCTGCAGTCTCTGAGGTCCCGAGTTCAATTCCCAGCACCGCAAAAATGGGAGAAGGGCCTGGCAACCCACTCCGAAGGCAATCCCGAAACAGTCAGCCATTGAAAACCCTATGAGGGTCGCTATGAGTCGGATACCGACTCAACGGCACCTAACAACAACAACAACAACTCATAAAATGAATAACCAGTAAGTGACTGCAAATCCCCAAAAGAGGCAGCTTGACTAGAAACAAGTACCCACTTCAATTATCCACCTGTGAATAAATGAACATAATGATTGTGGCCTTCTCCATTACCCCCAGTGTTTTTGCCTCTCCAGCTTCCCAAAGCCCTGACACTAGCATGGGCCATGGGCAGCTCTGTTGTGGGCCTGTACTGACCCTCTGTGCTGTGGGTTTCTAAAAGGATGAGACCTGGGAGGCCCTGACCTCGCTGACATACAAGCCTCTCTGGCCTCCACACACTGGACCTAGGCAGAGGTGTTTTTCTATGAAACGTACAAACATATACAAATGTAGGGAAATTATACCTCTCATTGCCAACATTTTGCCAGTTTTATTTCAACTAATTTCCATTTTTATTTATGGCTGAGTACTTTAAAGCAAATTCTAAACAATCTATTCACCTGCAAATACTTCAATTTATATCTTGAATATCACTAATAAAAACTATCCCACTTAACCAAATTATGAATAATTCCTTAATATCTTTCATGTTCAAATTTTCCTATTTCAAAAATCTTTCCTGTGGCTTGAGTCAGATCCATGTTATGTTTTTTTGAGCAGATTGTTTACTTTCTTTCTTTCTTCTTTTTTTTTAATAAACTGACTCCTCTGCTTGTTTTCACTTTTGAAATTTATTTGAAATTTATTTTTTAAAGAAACCAAGTCAAGCCCAGCACTGTGGTGCTTTATCTGTAATCCCAGTGACTCTGAAGGCTGAGGCAGAAGGATTGAGAGTATGAGGGTAGAGGCAGCCTGCACAAATTAATGAGACCCTACCTCAGAATAAAAAATGAAAATAGGGCTCAAGGTATGGCTTAGTGGTAGGGCCCCAGCATGTTTGAGGACCTGGGTTCAATCCCTAGTTCTGAAATAAAAACAAAAACAAGCCATTCATTCTGCATGGTTTCCAAAATTATAGCTGCGACTATTCCGAAGATGCCTTTAGCATATCTGACTGTTTTCCATTTTCCCAAGGTAGGGAAGTAGCTACAAACGTGTTGTTAGAGTCAAGTTTCATTCATTGGGCAAGAATAGTTCCTGGGTGGCTGTGGAAGGCCCACATGGCTGCCTCACCTGCAGCAATGTCAGCCATCACTGGTTCAGGCTGCCATCAGCCAGAAGTCCTCCTGGACTGACTTCCCAAAGGCTGTAACACCCTGTGAGTTAGTGCCAGCTAGAATTTCATGAGGGTTACCAGGGGCTGACTTTTTCTTTTTCTTTCTTTTTTGTTTTCCTTTTTTGAGACAGGGTCTGGCCTCAAACTTGCGGTCATTCTATCCCGGCCAACCCAGTGCTTGGATTACAGGTGTGGTTATCACTCCTGGTTTTCTAGTTTTTGAGTATCCTACATCTGTTACTCCCTCATTTGTTCTCATAAATTGTTGCCACCTAAATGTGTGATGCCAATATGATTTTCTTTCCCTTTTGTATGACTTGGTGCTTTTTCTTGAATACACAAAAGATTTTTTTTTTCCACTTTCATTTTCCTTAATGTCTAATAAGCTTACCAAAAGATGTCCTGGTGAATATTCCAGGGGTACGGTATGCCCTTTCAAGGTGGTAAATTCAAGTACTTTTTTATTTCAGAAAAGTATTTTTGAGTTGTACTTCTCGGCATTTGCTTTGTACCATTGCTCTGGTTGTCTTCTTTGGAGAATGCTGGAAATTGAAAACATGTCTACAGACTTGGGCAGCCTTTGCATCAAGAGGGAGAGTCTATGCCACATGTGGATCTGGGATGTCCTGGGGAGCTGTTTTCCCACAAGTAAGAGGCAACAGGGCCTTGTCCTTGAGAAGCCTGGAAGTTTCTGCATCTCTCTCACTCAGTATGCCCTGGGACCACCATGCTGAAAGAAGGCCGGTGTGGACTACTGGGAGACACACATGGAAACCAAGGTGTTTCAGCTGACAACACCAAAGGCCAGACACAGGAGAAGCCATCTAGGTATCAGGCATTTCTAGCTATCATGGGTCTATAGCCACACTAAGGGGCCCAGCTCAGACCTACAGAAACACCCAGCCAGCTCACAGAACCGTGCAGGGGAGCAAGCTGTGGTCTGAAGCCTCTTCTCTGGGGTGACTTGTCATGCAGCAAGATAACTGAACCAGGCACTCCACTTATGTGCAACTCAGATCTTCCTGACCTAAATGCTGTAAATATCAACTGGACACAATACTTTCTGTCTCTTCGTGTTGCATTTTTTCTTTTCTGTCATTCGTTTCCAAATACTGACTTTCTGTGGGGTCTATTCACGTGTCTGCTTCTTCTGGCTTAGTCTTCATTTCTGGATGATTCTTCCTTCATAATTCGTTCCTGAGCTCCACAGGCAATCATTTTCATCTGTCTTTTGCCTAATCATCTCACTCTGGGGCTGTTCTGTTTCTGTTTTATGGCATTATCTCTTTGTTGTTGTGAGGTGCTGTCAAGTCAGGTCCAACTCATAGTGACCCTACATACAACAGAACAAAACACTCCCCGATACTGTGCCAGGGCACATGATCTTTTTTATGTTTAATCCCATTGTTGCAGACACTGTGTCTATCCATCTAGTTGAGGGTTTTCCTTTTTTTGTTGGCCCACCACTCTCCCAAACATGATATCCTTCTCCAGGGATTGGTCCCTCCTGACGTGTCCAAAATATGAAAGACACAGTCTAGCCACCCTTACTTCCACAAAGCACTCTGTTTGCACTTCTTCTAGGACAGATCGTTGGTTCTTTTGGCAGTCCATAGTATATTCAATATTTGTCTCCAGCATCATAATTCAAAAAAATTCAAAATCATCAATTCTTCTTCTGTCTCTCTTATTCAATATCCACCTTTAACAACCATATGATGTAATTGAAAATACCATGGCGTGAATCAGGCACACCTTTGTCGTCAATGTGACATCTTTACTTTTCAGCACTTTTTTTTTTTTGCAGTACTAGGGGTTGAACCCAGGGCCTGGACCACTGAGCTGCACCCCCAGCCCATTTTGTAGGTTTTTTAATTTTCTGAGACAGGGTCTCACTAAATTACACAGATTGCCTCTGGTCTTGAACTTGCGATCCTCCTGCCTCCGCCTCCCCAGACGCTGGGATTACAGGCGTACGCCACTGCGCCCGGCTACTTTTCAGCACTTTAAAGAAGTTTTTTCAACAGCTTTTCCCACTGCAATGCATCTTTTGATTTCTTGACTGCTGCTTCCATGGGTGTTGATTATAGAACCAAGTAAAGCAAAATCTTGGACAACCTCAATCTTTTCTCCACTTAACATGAAGTTGCATACTGACTCAGTTGTAAGGATTTTTGTTTTGTTGACGTTTAGTCACAATCCATACTGAAGGCTGTGTTCTTTGATCAACCTCAGTAAATGTTTCAAGTCCTCTTCATTTTCAGCAAGCAGAGTTGTGTCATCTGAATAACACAGGTTGTTAATGAGTCTTCTTCCAATCATGATGCTATGTTCTTCATAAACTCCAGCTTCTCAGATTAGTTGCTTAGCATAGAGACTGAAGAGGTCCGATGAAAGGCTACAGCCCTGACACACACCTTTCTCGACTTTAAACTAGGCACTGTTTCCTTGTTCTGTTTGAACAACTGCCTTCTGGTTCATGTACAGATTCCTCATGATACAATTAAGTGCTCTAGTATTCCCATTCTTCACAATGTTATTCATAATTTGTTGTGACCCACACAGTAAAATGCCTTTGCATAGTCAATAAAACATAGATAGACATCTGCTATTCTCTGATTTTGACCACTAACCTTTGGACATCAGCAGTCATATCCCTTGTTCCACACCCTCTCCTGAATCAGGCTTGACTTTCCAGCAGTTCCCTGTCTATGTACTACTGAATTCTTTCCTAGCTTCTTTTTTTTTTTTTTGTAAATCTCATTTTGAATTATCACAGTGCTTTTATCTGCTCTGTGGTCTCAGGTTCCTGATGCACTTTACAGTTGCCACACTATCTGCACCATTTTTCTCTTCTATAGAAATTTTTTTTTTTTTTTTTTTTTGGTTGTTGTTGTTGTTTGTGCCGTGCTGGGGACTGAATCCAGGGCCTTGCACATGCTAGGCATGCATTCTACCACTGAGCTATATTTCCAACTCTTTTCTGTTGCTTATTTTCTTTTTTCAATTTTTTTTTTTTATTTGTAGTACTATGGGATTAAACCCAGGGCCTTGTATAAACTAGGCAAGTGCTCAACCACTTAACTGTACCTCTAGCCCCTTTTAAAATTTATTGTTTATTTGTTATTTGTGGTATTGAGGGGCTGAACCCAGGGCATCATGCATACTTTGCAAGTGCTATCCCACCGAGTTGTACCCACAGCCCATTCTTGACTTTTCATTTTGAGACAGGGTCTCAGTAAGTTATACAGGTTGTCTCTGGCCTCAAACCTGCCATCCTCCTGCCTCAGCCCCCTGAGTTTCTGGGATTACAGGTGTGTGCCATGGCACCTAGCCTCTCTTTCTCTTTCTCTCTTTTTTTCTTTGGCGGTACTGGGGGTTGAACCCAGGGCCTTGTGATTGCATGCTCTGCAAGTGCTGGGCCACTGGGCTGCACCCTCAGCCAATTTTTTTTACTTTTTGAGACAGGGTCTCACTAAATTACTCAGACTGCCTCTGGTCTTGAACTTGCGATTCTTCTGCCTCCGCCTCCTGAGCCACTGGGATTACAGGTGTGCACCACCACGCCCGGTGCTCTTTCTCATTTTTAAGTACAGGTTCTTGTGTTTGGGATGGAAATGGGCCACTCCCAGGCCATTTTTCTACTGCTTCCATGGGCACTGGAAACTACAGACTCTAAGTTGCCAAGTCGGCAATCCTTGTGACCTCTGCCTCTTCTTCCCTGGTACCTGAATGTTCTCTTTCCTTTACACTTAGTGTTCCTGTCCAGTAAAGGGTGGATTCTTTTCCCAACATGTTGTCCTTACTGTGTGGGCTCTGTCCAGAAGGAAGTTTCTCTTTTTTGGTGCTAGAGATAATACCCAGGGCCTTGTACATGCTAGGTAAGAGGTCTGCCATGGAGCTGCCCCCCAGCCTCTTTATTATTATTATTTTAAATTTTGAGACAGAGAGAGTCTTGCTAAATTGTGCAGGCTGCTTCTAGTCTTGAACTCACAATCCTCTTGCTTCAGTCTCCTGAGTTGCTAGGATTATAGGTCTGCGCCACAGTGCTCAGCTTCATAAGGAAGAATATATTTCTGGGTGCCTTGTGGTCCTCCTGAGCTCCTACACCCTCTTGAGTCTTTTGACATGCACCCTCAAACTGGAGCCAAGAAACTTCCCCTAGTTTCTCATTGTGGGAAACACCTCTTTGGTGGCTATCTTTTGTGTCCATGGTCACAGCATTGTTGATATTATCCTTTCTCTTTCCTCTACCACTGCATGCTGGGCTGCTAACTGCACAGGGATGTTATGGTGTCTGGGTGTGGCCCCCCACAGTTCCATTTTGAGATTCATGGGGTACCTGACACCTAGTGTTGAAGAATGTATCAGTTTTCTAGGGCTGTTGTAAGTACCAACCACAAGCCAGGTGGCTTAAAACAACAGACGCCTCCTCTCACAGTCCAGGAGGTGCAGGGCACGCTCTCTAAGGCTCGGGGCTTCTGGTGCATATGACCTCCACTCCCTGGCTGATGCCATCTCTGCCTCTGTCCTCACGCATGTCTCCTGGTGCGTTTCCTTATCATCCTCCCTCTTTCGTAGTCAGTCTCCTTGGATCCAGGATGACCTCATCTCACCTGATGACACATGGCAAGACCCTATTCTGAGATAAGTCGCATTCACAGGTACCAGGGGTTAAGACCTGAACTTATCTTTCTGTGGAGACAATTCAACCATAACAAAAAGGTGGTGGTTTCACGTCCTTCCTCCTGCTCTATGTGCCAATCTGGCCGTTCCATCTGGCTTTGTGAGGGATGTGAGAGAAAATGAACATTGGTGCTGCCGCCCCTACCCTGCCTACCATGGGCCTCATGGTCCAATACAAGTGCCCATTCCACAGAACACTGCTGTAGGACTGCTGATCTCTAGAGGCGAAAGGGAGTCCTTACCTCCGAGAGGTATGAGACCTTTGGTGGGGCTCCTTTAAGGTCCAAATGAACAAATCTCAGCTTAAATGGTGTGGAACCTGACATTTCCATATTTTCTGTTAATTCCAGTAAGGACCTCTGTCTGGGACTTCTTCCTGGTAGGGAAAACCAGAGTTATAAACAGAAGCAGGCTTTTCTCCTGGCCCTCCCCTGGCACTTTGTTTCAGCTCTTCTTGTGGGGAGGGGAGGTGACACAGAGTCTCACTCCATAGCTGAGGCTGGCCTGGAACTCCTGGCACCCAAGTACTGGGATAACAAGTGTGCATCACCACGCCTGGCTTTCAGTTCTGATACTGGCACATTCTGCTTGAGTAACTTAAAGGAAACTCATTTTATTTACATGAAAATGAATTAAGAAGTCTATCTCCACATTTAAATATAGACACTTTGATATTTGTGACTACCCCTAAAACAGAATAGCTTGGTTTCCTTATAATATAGTTATGATCTATAGCAACGTAACTGCAAAATAATTTTGCTGTAAAGGCTCTCTCTTTTTTTTTTTTTTTTGTGTGTGTGTGTGTGTGTGTGCTGGAGATCAAACCTGGGACCTCAATCTTGCTAAGTAAAGTGTTCTACCAATGAGCTGCACCTCTAGCCAAAGGCTTTCTTACACTACATAAACTATGCTGGAGAAAACGGGTAGATGTCACTAAACTTTTTTTTTTTTTTTGGTGGTACTTGGGGATTGAACTCAGCTTCTCACATATACTTTGTAAGTGCTCTACCATTGAGCTGTACCCCTATCGCTATTTTTACTTTTTATCTTGAGACAGGGTCTCAGTAAATCATGCAGGCTTCCTCTGGCCTTGAATCTGTGATCCTCCTGTCTCTTGTCTCCTGAATTACTGGGATTATAGGCATGAGCCACTGTGCCTGGCTTCTAAACGTTTTTTTTTTTTTTTTTTTTTTTTTTTTTTTTTTTTTTTTTTTTTTTTTTTTTTTTTTTTTTTTTTTTTTTTTTTTTTTTTTTAACAAGCCCTACAATATGATGTTTTTGTAGGAAGTTTATCCTCAATTTAATTTGGGGTAAGATTAAAATTAACTGACATTCCTAGAACTCAGGTAAGCTTGGTTGTAGAGAGGAAAAAATTCCAAATTTTACTCTAGACAAGAGAAAAACATCTATTATTTAAAAAAATACAACAATGAGCTGAGGGAGGTGGTACATGCCTATAATCCCAGTGACTCAGGAGGTGGAGCCAAGAGGATTGTGAGTTCAAGGGCAGAAGTATCTTGTGTAATTTAAGGAGACCCTGTCTTAGGATAAAAAATTTAAAAAGGGGCTGAGGGTGCAGCTCAGAGGTAGAGCACTTGTATATGCAAGGCCCTGGATTTGGCTCTCCAATACCATCAGATAAATAAATAAAATAAAATAAAAAGCTGATGATTTGACCAGGTGAGGATGTAGCTCAGTGGTACAGCACTTGGCTAGCTATCATGTGCAAGGGCCTGGGTTCCACTGCTAGCAACACAAAAATAAAATAAGGCAGTAATTTGGCAGGATATGAGCTCCACATATATTAGAGCTCACTGTAGTTTGTAGTAAAATTAAAACAGGGACAGGAACGGTAGCACACACCTGTAATCCCGTATTTGAGAGGCTGAGGCAACAGGATCCATGTTAGTTTGAAGCCAGCTTGGGTTACACAGAGAGACCTTGTCTAAAAAATAAAACAAAGCAAAACATAATAAAATAAAAGCAGCGAGGCATGGTGGCACATTCTTGTAATCACAGCACTTGGGAGATGGAAGCAGAAGGGCGGGAGCTCAAGGGCAGCCTGGGCTACACAGCAAGTTCCAGGACAGCCTGGGTTACTTGGGGAGACCCTGTCCCAATAACTAAATGTTGTTGTTGTTGTTAGGTGCTGTCGAGTCGGTATCCGACTCATAGCGACCCTCTGTACAACAGGGGAAACACTATTGTCAGTGCTTCTTTGCTGTTCATAGGGTTTTCAATGGCAGATTGATTTTTGGGAGGGGGTTGCCAGGTCCTTCTCCCAAGCCTACAGCTTTGGTGTTCCCAGACGGTCTCCCATCCAAGTACTAACCAGGCCTGACCCTGCTTAGCTTCCGAGATCTGACGGGATTGGATGCCACAGGGCTATAGCTGCAGGCAAAATAACTAAATAAAATGACAAAAGTAGTATCAGGGTGATCGTGAAGCAGCCAGGAAAACAAGAAAACAGCGAAACTAATCTTTTTCCACCTATTGCAAAAGCCCAAAGGGTCAGTTGGGAAAAGGACTGTAACTTTTGTGTCAGTCACGCGTGCAGCTTGGTAACTGCACCCGCTCGTCCTGCGCAAGGATCCGAGTCCTGGCCGTAGGGCCCGAGGCCGGGTCACTGCTTCCAAAGAGAACCTGGCAGGACTCCCGGGGCAGTCGCCGCAGCGGAGGCCAGACGCGCTCTGGGGGCGGGGAAGGCCGGGACCGCCGCGAGGCCCGCAGCCAGACTCACCCGCGCGGCCGGCTCAGCGGCGCGACGTGGAGGCTGCCCCAGGTGCGCCCAGGTGCGCGGAGCCGGGGAAGGGCGCGGAGCCGGGGAGGGGCGCGGAGCCGGGGAGGGGCGGCCCCGCCCCCCTCTCGGCCGCCGATTGCTCACGCCTGCCCGCAGCTTGGTAGACGGCCCAGCGCGTCGTTCCCGCGTGCCGGCGCCACGCCCGCCTCACGCTCCTGTCGCGGCTTTCGTCCCGGGCTCGGCGGCTTCCGCGTGCGGCCCGGCTCCGGGGCAGCCTGGCTCGATGGCGCCGCAGCGGAGGTGCACGCCCAAGGCGGCCGAGGGCAGCGGCGCGGCTCAGCGCCGGCGCCGGGCCAGGTAGCGGGGATGGCACGGCGCAGGCGGGGAAGCTGCGAGCTACGGCAGGCGGGGCCTGCCGGGGAGTGGGGAACCCGAGCAGGGCCAGACAGAATACGTGTTGTGGGCGTGACCAGGAGAGGGGCTTTCTGCGAGATGGGAGGGGCCAGCCCCATTCGGGCCCGGCCCCACAGGGCGAGCGCTGTCTTTGGGCGTGACGTGACGTGACGTGACGTGACGCGTGGGCGTCTTGCATTGTGCCCTGGCGCCTTTCGGGTATCCGCTGTTCTTCTGCTAGTCCTTGACTCTGTCCCTGGCAGCAGTACCCTGGTGTGTGTGGAGCTTTGCACGTTCACCGTCTGCCCCGCACAGTCCTCGCCCAGTGACCTTTGCTCTCTCCGCCAAGTGCGGGTGCTTGGGACACTGGCGGAGCCAGGGAGCCGGCTGGGCCCTCCGCCCGATTCCAGGAGAACCGAAGGGGTAGAGGGAGCAGCTGTGGGGTCTCGCTTTCAGGCGTGGTGCCTGTCCCCACGGGCTGGGTGCGGACTGAGGATCCAGGGGCCGGCTTGAGAGCAGGCTGACAAGGCCAGCCTTGAGTGGCGTTATGAGTCGGCCTGCAGGCACAGCCGTGAGGTCACATGGGCTCAGAGACCGTGCTCCAGCGAACGTGCAGCCTGCTCATGGGCTGGACTGCGGGGTGACCCTGCGGGACTCACACAGTTATCCTAGGACTGGCCGGCCAACTGGACCGTGACCTCTGCAAGGAAAGATGCTGGGGGCCACGCCCTGACCCAGCCCACAACTGCAGCCCCGCCCCACCCTTCTTGAGTGGACAGGGCAGCTCTCTGGTTGGAAACTCTGGTTTCAGGGGGCCATGCGAATGAGAGCTGGCTCGCTGTGCTGTGTACCGTGTGTTTTTATGGCAGTGAGTCACAAACCCCTTGGAGGATGCCTGGGCCTTCCAGGATAAGCCCCTGCCACACCCTCTGGTCCCGTTTGCCTCATTCTCCAGCAGTGCCAAGCTATTTCCTTCCACACCCTGGCAGGATTCCCCTCCTCTGCCCGGAGGTCTCCCGCTGTGTGACCCCTGAACTTCTGTGACACCTATCTGCAAGCTGCCCTGGCCCCACTGCCACTTGGGACTGCTGGCTGTCACTGTGGGTCCCGGGCTTCTGGGCCCCCATTTTTCTCTGTGTGCTTTGCTCACAGCTGTGTGGATGCGGTGCTTATTTTAAGGAGATGCGAAGGCTAATGGTGCATCCAGATCTGGTCAGAGAGACTGTTTCTTCCCATGTCCTCTCTGCACCACATCCTCTCCTTCTGCGTTGGTGGCCACACTGAGACAGATGTTCATCCAGCCTGGGAGAAATGGTCATCTATAGGTCTGAGTCTGCAGTGCATGGGCCCAGCTGCCCACTGCTGGGACAGGCTGGCGTTCTCCCTATTGGATGTGGAATTCTCGGGGAGGAGACATGATGGGCTTGGCTGGAGCCAAGTGTCCATCCTGGTCTAATCAGCAGAGGGCTGGAGGCTGGAGGCTGGATGGCCATTCTCAGGGGTTGGGGAGTCTTTATAAGCTGGGCAAACCCTTGCAAAGGTGTGTGCAGCACCTTTAAAAAATGATCATGTATCTCCCCAACATGGTTTTATAATCTAGTTTTACTGGGTATTTCTCTGCTTGGAAACTGTGTATCATTAATAGGAAACTGTAAAGTGTTGAGAACCTGTAAAATAGAAATCAGGCTCCCTGCTCTTCAGGAATTAGTTGTATTCTTAAAGAGCAAAGTGACCTCCATGAAAGTATGCCCTGGTCCCTTCTTTCCTTCCATTCGACCTTCATGACTTGTAGCCCATGAAGTCTTTCCTGGACAAAAGAGCCCATGGATACCTGAGTTACACACACATGCACACACACAGATTCCCCAGTTACACATATGTACACACGCATTTCCCAGTTATACACCCACAGATGCCCAAGGTTCATGCACACATACACACACACATAAATGTGTGGAGACACACTTGCAACTTTAGTACGGGTAGTTTCAACCATATAGCCCTGGGATTTTGGGAAAGCAACTCATTTGCAAGCCATTTCTGGTGTGCTTCTGGGCTCTTCTTGGCTAGCTTGTGGCTTTGACTCACGTGAATTAGTTCAGGTCCTGTGTGTGTGCATGTGTGCATACAGGAGCACATGCATGTGGTGGTGCAGTTACTTATGGTACAGGTAGTGTGATTAGAAACTCAAATTCCATGGGAATCCTCCAGACAGCTCTGTGGCTGGGCTGGGAGCTGCTTCTGATGGTCAACACATCTTCTTGCCCATTTAGGCCATGGACAGCCCTGCCCGGTCTGACAGAACAGGGCTGCACCCTGCCTGGGCCTCTTCCATAAGGGGTGGGGGTCAGTGGGCATCCTGATGAGCCTGGGGTGGAGGCGGCCACTCCCATTCCCCACCACCTGCTTTTCTGCCTTGTCTGCCGGCAAATGTGCACAGCAGCTCTGGGTTGATGGGGCCCTTCCTGACCAGAGTCAGTGTAGGCACAGCCCGGGGAGGTTGCAGCCAGTGTGGTCAATGGTGGTCGGCATCCTTGGCACGCACAGCTGCATTCTGGTGACAGTGGCTTCTTCTGTTCTCAGCACCAAGGAGGACCTGGTGCCACAGGAGGTGGGGAAGACATGGCCGAGGACCATAGGACTGGGAGTTGGCCTTGTGCTGGCCACACTCCTGCTCTGGATCAGTCTGGGAGCCAACGATGGTGTTGCTGAGGTCCTGGCCCACCGTGGTGAGGTTCTGGCGGGCAGGTTCATCGAGATCCCCTGTTCTGAGGACTATGACGGTCACCGACGGTTTGAAGGTATGGTTCTACAGGCTCCTCTGCAATTCCAGAGTAGCGGGTTGAAGGAAATGTGACACTGCCTCTTGTTGCAATTGGGAATAATGCTGAGGGTGGTAGGGGCAGCCATCGACCTCTCCCCTCCCTCTGAAGACCAGCCCATGCCTGGCTGATGAGTGCAGGTATTTGAGGGCAAGCCCAGAGCCATGCAGGCATGGTCAGTGTTTTAACAAGTTTGACGTCCAGCCACTGCCTGCAGGGAAGGAACAAAGCACAAGGGTGGGCATGGGAGAGTGGCGGCCAGAACGTGCTATTAGAGAATGTTGCAGAGAGTGTGGGGACAGGAATGTCACCCCATTAATATCCCAGCCCCAAGATCACAGCTCTGGCTCTGTGGCTCTGCTGATGGCACCGGATGAAGGCATGGGGAAGGAGCAGCCAGAAGCTTGTTAGAGGCTGGAGCAATGTGGGACATGGAAGCCAGAGACCAGAGCCACAGTGTCAGGGCCGCAGGGCCAGGTGTGGGACAGGCAGCAGCCTGGAGAGTGCACACCTTGGCAGGGCCACCTTGGCAGGGGCTGGGAGCCTTTCTGGCTGCTGTGTTTTCATGAGCATTCTGTGCCACTAAGTTGCATTCTTAGTTTTTAAAATCTGGCACATGTGACTGGGTTTTTGGGAATAGTTTATTATTATTATTTTATTAATTTATTTATTTTGCGGTACTGGGGGTTGAACCCAGGGCCTTGCGCCTGCATGCTCTGTAAGTGCTGGACCACTGAGCTGCACCCCCGCCACTTTTTTTTTACTTTTTGAGACCGGGTCTCGCTAAATTACGCAGACCGGCTCTGGTCTCGAACCTCCGATCCTCCTGCCTCCGCGTCCCGAGCCCCTGGGAGTGCACCGCGCCCAGTTTAGAATTAGTTTATTATTGAAAGCAGTGCTTTGGACTTGAGCCAAGAAAAGATCGCCACATTCTTCCACAAAGGGGCGCCATTGTGCTGCGCACAAATTTGGAGCTCTCAGTCACCAGGAGATGAAAGGAGGCTCACCAGTCTCACACTCTGCTGGCAGGGTGGGCTCCTAACAATGCTGCACAATTTTTTTCCTCAGCAATTTCTGCTGTGTGGATGCTCGATGTTTTATCTTATATATATGTTTTATAACTATGTTTTATTATAAATAGACTTTTATATTTAATATATTTACATGTAAGGTATGTAAATACATTTTACGTACTATGTATAATATATGTGTGCATATTGCTATACATACAAATTTAAAAATCAGAATAAAGTAAAAAGGGATGAGAAACAATTGCAGTTCTATTAGCCAGTGTGTCCCTGGAGTGTTCACAGGCTCTGTCTCACCAGCCAGAAGCACTACCTGGCTTACTCAGGGCAAGGGAGCTGGCCTGTCCTTTGGTGCCAGAACATAAGGACTGGTCACTTGCTGGGCTCATCTCTGACGGTCTCCTGCATCCTGGCCTCCATCTGCCGTAATCCTGGCCACACTTTGGGCCGTAATCATCTACCACACTTTGGGCCCCATCAGCCCTGATCCTGTTCACCTTGACCCTGTCCTGGTCCTTGCCTAAGCTCTTGCTCCTTCCTCTCAGCATCTGCAGGTCACCAGTCTCTGGGAGAGGCTGAGAGGAGCACAGCAAACAGGTCCTGTGGTAGTGGGGAAGGATGGTGACTGGCATTGGTGGTGCCAGGATTCCATTTCTCTCCTCTTCTCCTCTCTTCTCCTCTCCACTCTTCTCTTCTCTTCCCATCTCTTCTCCCCTTTCCCTTTCCTTTCCTTTTTTTTTTTTTTTCTTGCAGTATGGGAGGGTTGAACCCAGAACCTTCACATACTCTAGGCAAGCATTCCTCTACTGAGCTGCACCCTCAACCCCCTTTTTATTTTTCATTTATTTTTATTTTTGTTTTTGTTTTGTGTTGCTTAGGCTGCCTCTGGCCTCAAACTTGGAATCCTCCTCCCTCAGGCTCTCGAGTCGCTGGGATTATACATGTGCCTATGGCACCAGCTAGGAGGACTTTCTGATGGGTGTTTATGGTACTCAGACCACCATTCAGTGCTTATTCAATAGTGTTGTTGAGGTGAGCACACTGGCACGGCTGTAATTCCCACACTTGGGAGGCTGAGCCAGGAGGACAGAAGGTTTGAGGCCAGCTAGGGCTGTATGGAGAGATAGTGTCTTAAAAACTTAAACAAACAAACAAACAAACAAACAAAGAAATAAGGTTGTTGCTGCCATACCTGGGGCTTCTGTGGTTCCCCAGGGAGTAGAAGCAGCAAGTGCCTGGGAGTCAGCCTGTCTAGTGTGGGGCCACGGGAAGCACAGGAAGCCCAGCAAGACGTGAGGTCCTGAGATTCTGCCCGGGGTGCAGTTCCACTGAAAAGCGACTGCTGCCTATCTAGAGTTCACACTTTACCAGTTCACAAATGGGCCACCCTAGTCCTATGGAAGGGCCTTGCCGGCCCCATCCCACCAACACCTGTTGTCCTAGAACAGTGACTTTGGAAGTTGGCATTTCTCCCTGACTATCCCTCCAGGCTGCACCCCAAGGAAGTGTGGCAGAGGCATCACGGACATTATCATCTCCCGGGAGGAGGCGGAGCGGATTCGCAGGTACTCACACATCTCTGCATTTGACCCAGAGCTTCTGTGAACCAGGTTTAAATCAGTGAGTAGAAAGCAGGGCAGGGGCAGGAAGCAGAGAGTTAAAATAATTCCCCACAGTTCCATGGATCTCCTCATGAACTCTCAGGGGCAGAGATGAGGCTTCCTGCTTCCCATGAGGAATGGCCCTCACCCTCAGTCATGTGGCTGATAGAACATTCCAGAGGGCTGGTCTCCTTTCCAACCAACTCAGCCATAACCATTGAGGGACCCTAATACCAGCCTTCTGTAGAGGCACGTGCACCCTGGGCCTCTGGCAGAAGGTCGCCTGATAATATTTCAGTGTCTGCTATGAAACCAGCTGGGCTTCGAGCATCTGCCAACCTGTCTGTGGCTCAGAAATGCCTGCTCAGAAGCAGGTAGTATTGGATTTTTCTTTGCTTAGATGTTAAAAAAAAAGAATTTGAAAGAAAACTTTGATTTTATTTATTTATCTATTTTGTGGTACTTAGGGGCTGACCCCAGGACCTTGCACATACTTTGCAAGTGCCCGACCATTCAGCTGCATCCCCAACCCATTTTAAGTTTTTATCTTGAGACAGGGTCTTGCTAAATTATGCAGGCTGCCTCTGGTATTGAACTTATGATCCTTCTGTCTCAGCCTCCTGAGTCTCTGGGATCACAGGCATGCACCACTGTGCCCAGGTTGATTTTCTGACCAGCTGTTTAGACTCAAGTGTGTGGAGCAGTGGCCCCTATGTGTGTCCTGATAAGATGCCCAGCAGGCAGCCTACCCTCTTTACTATGTCCTCCCACAATGCTCTCCTGCTACACCTGGGGATTACAGTGTGTTACTGAGGGTGGGAGTCCGTGGGTGGCCTTGAAACATGCATCACAGCTACTCACTCGTTCTTGAGTTGGGTGGTCCTGTCTGGTATAGTGTGGCTGACCCACAGGTGTCCTCCCTGCCCTGGCGGGGTCTACTTACCTCCTGAGTTGTGATTATTAAGGCCCCCACCCAGCTGGGAGCAGTTCCACCTGATCCACAAACACTGCTGAGGCTCCTTTGGCCTCGTTCATGCTCAGTATTAGAGTCAGGAATTCAGCCCAGTTCTTCCTAAGACCCAGAGGATGATGTGTCCTCACTTAGCTTTGAAAGTTGAGTTTTTTTGTCTACATATTTGTTTACATTGTAAATGTTTCCTATTAACATGGCATTAATTATGCTGATTGATGTTTTGTCAAGGTACCTTATTATTAATTCTGTTAACTAAGTCCTGATTGAAAATGACTTCCCCCCACAGCATAGCAGAGAAGGGGCTGTCCCTGGGCGGATCTCACGGAGGGGTGAGTTGAATGTGGTTCCCATCCTGGTTTTCTCTGTTTGTTTTAATTCTTCTCCCTTTAGAGGGGAAGGTGAAGGCATTGTGTGTGCGAGGCCTCCTCAGCCCGCACCACTGGCCTGGTGTGGGCTGGCTGCATCCTCTGTAGTGCTTCTTAGCCTAACAGTGGCCACCACAACAGCCGAGGACCCAGTGGGCCTGAAGTGCGTCCTCTTGGGCCATCTGTGTGGAATGTGCACAATCTGCCTGGCTTTGGGTGACACTGGCAGCTTAGATCCTTTGGGTGGGGAGAGGACGAGGGAGCTCACAGGGGTGCAAGGGTGTGGGCTGATGTGCACATCTCCAGTCTGCTGAGTGTGGTTCTAGGGTGTGTGCCTACGTCAGAACCGTTAGGCTGCAGGCTTCACTATGGGCAGCGCTCTGAGTGTCAGTTTTACCTGACAGAACCTAGGCCAGGGTGCAGGTGTGGGGACTGGGCAGGCTTGTCACTCATCTGAGGGGCTGGGGAGCGTGGCTGTGGATCATCTCTGGAACATCAGACCAAAGGGTTTGGGTGCAGAGAGCAGATGAAGACAGTTTGACCCAAGGTGTTTATAGGATCTTGGTAACTTGGGTTTAATGTTGGTGGCTTTTAAGGTGATTCTCCCCGACTGTTTTACCCACAAATCTTTTCCAGGCGTCTATCCTAGACTTGCACTCGGGGGCCCTATCTGTCGGGAAGCACTTTGTGAACTTGTACAGGTGAGACACTGAGCAGGAGCAGACAACCCTGACCCTGCGGCAAGACACTGGAACCTGGGGGACATGTAGGCTGGGAGCAGCCTCAGTCCACATAGCTGGGTCTCTCGGGCCCTCGCCAGCAGGAGCTGGGGCTGTGGCCTCCCTCTGGGGCTGGTCAGGGTCAGAGTCCTCATTCATGGAGCTTGAGGGGAAAGTCTGGTATCATGTTCCCCCAGAAACTGGGGCCTCAGAGGCTGAGGGATGGGGCTGGAGGAGGAAGCGGGAGAGGCAGGAGAGGCAAGTGAGGCCCAAGGGCCTAGCTGCCCTGCTGTGGCCTAAGGGATCGCTGACCCTCCCTGAGGCCTGAGACCCCAGGTTTTCCTGGGCATGGTCCTCAGCCGGCTGCCCAATCCCCTTCTCGCTGCCTTCTTTCTATGACAGTGACTATTGTCAAAACAGGAGCTCTGAGTAACAAGAACAGGTTCATTTTCAGAGACCACTGGTTAGCTTAAGGAAGGACCCAATGAAAGGGGATAAGGAAAAGATTGTAAAATGTTACACTTACTAATGCTCCTTAATTTTTCACAGATATTTTGGGGATAAAATACAAACTGTCTTCTCCAAAGAGGACTTCCAGTTATACCGGTAAGGAGGCAGCGGAGCTGGTGGGGGTGGCTATGGCCAAATGTGGAGGAGGGGCCCAGGTCAGCTCTCTGTGACATCATGCCACAGCAGTCTGGGAGGCGGCTGCTCCGGTGGAGGCAGAAGCCATCCTGGCACTGCCAGCCCGCTGAGCAGCCCCACGCCCTGCAGAGGATGTGCCCAGCTATGAGTCTCCCTATACTTGGGGAGCCCAGCACCAGCCTCACACCAGTGACCTGTGTGTCAGGCATAGTCCTTGCCCAGAGGCAGCTGACCCACCTGGGCCATTTTTAAAGTTAAACTTTTTATTTAGAGATAATTGAGATTCCCAATGCATTGTGGGCTGGGATTTGGCTCAGTGGGTAGAGCACTGCGCTGCAGTCTCTGAGGTCCCCAGTTCAATTCCCAGCACTGCAAAAATGGGAGAAGGACCTGGCAATCCACTCCCAAGGCAATCCCGAAGCAGTCAGCCATTGAAAACCCTATGAGGGTCACTATGAGTCGGATACCGACTCAACGGCACCTAACAACAACAACAACAACAATGCATTGTGGGAAATCCTGCAGGGAGTCTGGTACTCTGCCCAGTTGGCCCTGCCAGTGCCGAGCAGTATGACTGGTGCACAGTGTCACTGATGGTTGACTCTAGGACAGTGTTTCGACATTGTTGAGAGTCCCCAGCATCACCTGCCTCTGTCCGTGAGCATGTGTGTCTGAGTCCACGAACCACTCAAGATCCTAAGCACACCCCCATGGCAGACTCCTGCCGCCCTTTACGGCCCACCCCCACCTGTCCTTGACCACCAGCTGTAGCTGGCAGTTCACCTTCATCGTGTTCCAGGGAAATAGCTGATAAGCCATGCCCAGCCTCCCCATCCAGAGAGCAGAGCAGGGCTGGTCAGCTCGGCACAGGCAGAACAGCAGCGCAGTGCCATCGCCCAGCCTCTCGCTCCGGTGGGCTCGTGACTTAAACCTGTTGTCACAGGTATCACGGAGCCAGCAGGGCTTCTCTGCTCCTGGGCCAGGGTCCCACCCTGCACTTAGTTCCCCTGGGCCACAGGTGACTAGCCGTGCTGCTAGCCCTCACTGACTTATTTCATCCACTAGGTTTATTTGTATTATGTGTGTACTTGCTTATGTGGAGAGCATTCAGTAATATGATGTTTATAAGTTCAACAATTTATGAGACATAAAATGAGCATCCAGAACGCAGGGAAAACAAAGTGGAATTTTCTGTTCCTCTTGAGTGTCATGGACCCTTCCCGGACCTGCAGAGAACAGAGGAGGATGTGAAAAGCAGCTGCAGTCTGGACCAGATGTCTTCCGATCTCACAGAACCCAGGATGATGGCGACCCAGGGACCAGACAAATGGAACAGAACATGTGTTCCTAGGTGACAGCCAAGGTGACTATTGTGTGAAGATCGCTGCCAGCCACACATGCGCCGCCGTGAACAGTACTCCAGAGAGACTCACGGGTGGAAACACCAGGGCTGATTTTGTCAGGTGTCCCCTTCGCCAGCAGTCCCCAAGCTTTCTGGCACAAGGGACCAGTTTCCTGGATGACATTTTTCCACAGTCATAGGGTTAGGAAGTTTTCAGGATGATTCAAGTTCGTTACATTTATTGTACAAATACAAGAGAAGCTTCGCTCGCCCATCTGCTACTCCTACCAGTACCTGTCCAGGGCCCAGGGATCGGGGACCCCTGAATTATGCTTTGTTAGGTTTAGTATTCAGCTGGAGACTTAGAATTATCAAGGAGTAAAAATGGAAAGAATGTCACCGAATAATTTCACACAATATGACATTTGAATTAATTAAAATTTCCAAAAATATAGAATGTTTATAAGGCAAATGAAAGCATAGAGGGTTCTGCCCCACTATGTGTTTTTCTTTTAACATTGTCTATTCTATAGTTAAGGATAATTGTGATTGGCCACTGTGGCACATGCTTCTAATCCTAATGACTTGGGAGGCAGAGGCAAAAGGATCACAAGTTTGAGGACAGAAGCAGCCTGTGCAATTTACTGATACCTTGTCTCAGAATTTAAAAGTTGAAAAAAAAGAGCGCTGGGCACGGTGGCGCATGCCTGTAATCCCAGCGGCTTGGGAGGCAGAGGCAGGAGGATCACAAGTTCAAGACCAGAGGCAGTCTGCGTAACTTAGTGAGAGCCTGTCTCAAAAAGTAAAAAAATGGGCTAGGGGTGCAGCACAGTGGTTCAGCACTTGCAGAGCATGCAAGTGTGGGACCCTGGGTTCAACCCCCAGTACTGCAAAAAAAAAAAAAAAAAAAAGAGCTGGGGCACGGCTCAGTGGCATAGCACTTGCCCAGCATTATGTGTAAGATCCTCAGTTTGATACCCCCCTCCCCAGTACCGAGTACAGAGTAAAAAAAAGATAATTAGGGTTAGGGTAGTAGCTCAGTGATAGAGCCATTGCCTAGCATCCACTAAGTCTTGGGTTAGATCCCCAGCACTGTACACATATACATGTACACACACACACACACACACACACGCACACACACAAAGATTGAGCATTTTTAGACCTGAAAATAATATTGCCAACATGGAATGTCGTATAATCTCACTTATTTTCTTGATGGCTACAAATCACATTTACTGAAGCAAGAAAGTGATGTTCGGGGTGAATCCAAGTTATCAGCAAAACTCCACTTGTCCCTTGGGAAAGCATTTCAGTAATTCACACAAAAGGCAACGTCTATGGTTTTGTTAACCTCATGTGGCTGAAAGGAACTGCATCAAATCCTGTGCTTTGTGGTTAACATTCAAGAAAAGGATTTCAGTGGGAAGTAGTTATTGAAAGCCTCTGTGGGGTGCTGTGCTGTGACACTGGGGGTGCAGTGCTCTGGACCTATTTGGGGAGTCTGACTTGACTCCAAGTCGGGCATCCAGCTATTTATGGACCGTGTAGGAGAAGGTATATTCCACTAGGTCCAGTCCAGTGCTTTCTGGGCTGCTGTTCGCCAGGTGAATATCAGAGAGAACGTGGACTCCCCACAGGCAGAAACTGGAGTAGTGACAATGGAAGCCCTTCTGTCCTCTGTGGGCAACCGGGAGCTTGGACCCTTGGACAGCAGTCAATGCAATAGACACCGAGAGAGAGGGGTTCAACGGTGGAGTTTCATTAAAGTTGGCATCAATTTGACAAGTTCTTGGAGCAGTGGCACCTGCAAAGGTAAAAGGAGGACAATGAAGGGAGCTGGAACCTATCCCAGGAGTAGATGGCAGGCGTTCGGAGCAAGATAAAGTGTTGGTTACAGAGGAGAGTTGTTAGACTGTCCAGTGCGTCATGTGTAAAAGCATTTGTTGGATGACAGAGTTAAACATCACAGACTTAACTTCTTTTAGCTTTTTGAACTCTGAAATTTGGTTGAATGCTGTTTGCAAAGCTTTGGGATTTGAAGGTGAACACAAATCAGGAAAAATAAGCCAACTAAACATATGGCATTTCTGTAAGTCGTTTGTATGCTGTGGTTGATGGTGGGCATTGAATACACAAGCCCATCCTACGCTAGTGAAGGGCAGAATGTTCTGAACCTTAGTCCTTGGCTCAACAGAGTTCTGTGGGCTCTGTCGTGCCTGCTAAGATAAACACTCAGCTTGATGAAGACACGTCAGAGGGGAGACACCAGAGGGTTTGAGGCCGCCACCAGAGAGAGCTCTTGTTCACGTGGACATACCACTCAGCTTGTGATGCCCATGTCAGAGAAGCAGTAGTGGTCTGGAGTGTTAGGGGGACTTGTGTGTGGCACACGGTTTTAGGTGGGGTTTTAGGGTTGGTTCATTGTGTTTTGTTTGTATGTGCGTGGGTATGCAGGCCTGTAGGTCAGTATGTGGGTGTGTATGCGTGCATGTACATGTGTAAGTGTGGCATGTATAGAGGCTTAGCTGTCTGTAGATGTGTGTCTGTAAAGATTGTGTGTGTGTGTGTGTATGTGGAAGTAAGTTGGCATGTTCATATTTACCTAGGTATGCAGGAGGTGTGGGTAGATACACAGGTATGTGTGTGTGTATGTGGGGGCGGGATGGGTACATAGGTCTATGTGGACACTTGGAAGACACAGTTTAGCCTGTCCAACCCTGCTGCCTTCTGGCCTCCCAGGATTGGCTCCTTTGAGCTTCGTGGCACCTGGCTCTGCTGAATAGTCTACAGCATTGATGCTGGTCAGCAGCACCTGGGGAGGAGCTGGCGCCCCACCATAGAGCTGATGTGGCACATAGCACCCCAGACAGCCTAAGTGCAGGGCCTGGCCCTGGGGGTCCTGGTCTGTAGGGGATGGACTGTGGTACCTGATGGGCACTGGTGTCCCTTCTGCCTGTCAGGCGGCCAGGTCCAGCCCTGGTTCTGCCCAGACCACTTCCAGCCAGTTGCACTCCTCTGGGATGGGCAGGTTGTGGGTGCTGTGGCCACTCCTGTGAGGACCCAGTCCCCAGAGTCCCTGCTATACATGTGCTGCCTCATTGCCCACTGCTTAGCTTTCTGCCTTCCTTCCGGACTGTGTGGGCACTGAGGACCCACAGAGAATTCCGTTGTCTCCTCGAGGCTGAGGCACTGCTGGATGTTGTATGTCCTCTGCAGGGACATCCGGTGGAAGGTCCAGCTTGCCATTGCTGACACCTTCGGCATCAGCGCCTCCTCGCTGCATCTGACGAAGCCTACATTCTTCTCCCGCATAAACAGCACCGAGGCTCAGACAGCCCATGACGAGTACTGGCACGCTCACGTGGACAAGGTGGGCACCTGGCTGGGGCACCAGCGAAGGCGCGTTCTTCCTCCTTCCCTGGTGTTCAGGCTGCTGGGCTTGTCCAAGGAGTCTCCATGCCTCAGGTTGGCAGCATTTACTTGGCATTTAGATGCCTCCTGCTTGAGACTTTAGGGTGCACCCTACATCTGGTTGTAGTTGAGGAAGTGAAATTTATTTCTTGGGTGTGGAGATGAGACCACGTGGTAAGATGTTGCCGTCAGACAGCACGAGCCCTGCAGCTGTCCATCCTGTGTTTGTTCCCAGATTCATGCACAGCCTCTCCAAAGGCTGGGAGCAAAAAGGATGTGCTTTGTTATTTCCCCGGCTCAGGTCTGCACAGTCCTGTCAGGAGGGCCTTCCTCTACCCTACTTTTTACCTTCTCCTCCTTTGCTGCCTGCCTGTGGCCACCTCAGTTTTCCCTGCTGATTTCTCAGCCTTTCCAGGATGGCTACCCCCAGTTGCTGATCTTGACCTTTTCTGTGGAGACCTCTCCGGCCTGAACTCTGAGCAATAGGCAAGGCTCCCAGCGAGGCACGAGGTGGCTGGCAGGGGACTGTGAGAGGGAGGATGTGTCACCTCTTCATGTGCCACAACCTGCCTCCAGCTTTTCCTTCTTGGGCTGCTAGCTAGTTGTCACATGGTCTGAGGGTTCCTTTGCAGTAAGTGGGGATCATGGGGATTGTCAGAGGTCATGACGGGATCATGATCCAGGATCCCCTCCCACTTCTCAGGCCTACTTGCTCTTCCTCGGCCTTCTGAGGGTGGTGTGGCTCATGTTCAGTTTCCTCAGACCTGAGCTTTGCTGTGTGCTGCTGGGGTGTCCATGCCACTGTGGTTGGTAGAGTTATGTCCCTTTGGTGTTTGCGGCACTGGGGTACCTCAGATCAGGGGGTTGTGGCAGATCTACATACAGCATCCAGCACTCACACTGGGTGCCCTACATTGCTTCCTACCTGCCTCCCAGGCATAGGCCTGGTGTCCCCTCCCTTCACGGGCCTGCTGTCCGCTCCTGGTCACTTGACACTGTCAAGATGACAGTGGGGGGGCCCAGATGTGGCAGTGGGAGCTGGGTTTGGACTTGGTCCCATGAGTTTGTCCTTGGGCTCCTGCTCCTGTGGTGCCTGCAGGGCTGATGGCATCACTTGCATCTGTCTTTAAACCCAGGAGCTCAGCTCTGGGCTTTGGGCAGCTGGGAGTGTAGAGGTGTCTTAACATTTTGGAGCTATTCTGTGGATGCTCATTACTCTCGTCTCTTTACCCTAGACTTACTAATCGAATAATTCATCAGGCTGGACAGTGTTTGTATGTGGTTAGAATTCTGTGCATGTTACATGTTACTGTCCTAGTGTTAAAAAAAAAAAAGCACATCTCCTTAGTTTCTTCTGTTAACTAGATGTTGATTTGTTTGAGTTCCTCCGTGGACTCCCCTAGAGACACCTCCACATGGTAAGGACACTTAAATCCTCTGCCACTATCTCAACCGATTTTAAACCAAACTTCAAACATGTCAGCTGGAAAACTGCTTCACATGGCAGCTGCTGTTATGCCCAAAGTTCAAGTTTCCTAAAGACTACCAGGGAGTCTGAAGTCCCATGCAGTAACAAAGAGCCTTTATTAGAGCTCCTGCTCAGAGGAGGGTAACACACCTCACTGGCGCAGCAGTTCTGTGCTGGGACCTCAACTTCTTGCAGGGTAAAGGTTTTTATTGTGGGTTACAAGCAGGGAAGGAGGGGATGGAGAAAGTGAAAGTCAGATAAGGTGAGGCTTTGAGTTGCTAAAGTATGCTATTCAGAGGCAGAGGGGTCTGCTATTGAAAGTCAAATAAGATGGGGCTTTGAGTTACTAAAGTATGCCATCTGTATTATCTTGAGGTCTGGGAGTTCTCAAAAGTTACTGCCCATATCTATAGCCCTTTGATCTGTCCCAGAGTGTTCTGTTCTTGTGATCTTTTAAAGGAATTTATGGAGCAGTGCCTGTAAGACAGAATCCTAAGGTAAGGGGGTCATTTGGGCTCTTGATCAGCCTGGACATCTCAGCTGCCACCTGTAGTACATTCTGAGGATCCACAGAGATGGTCACAAGTGGCTGCTCCAGGCTGACTTCAGGGCTATCAATGCTGCGGACCTCCAAGAAGCCATCGCTGCCCAGACCCGGTGGGCGACTGGCTTTTAGAGGTCCAGAGCACTCTGCCACCCCATCAAGCATGGTTCTTGGAGCAGTGTGACTTCCCACTTCTTTATACCATGAGACGTGGACTGAGGGACCCTGTGTGAGATGGCTCACGGGCACTAGTCAGTGGTGTGTGCTGGGGACACTTTTGTCCCTGGGGTGGCAGAGTCTGTCCTTCTCCTGGGAGCTTTGCTGCTGGAACTGTGCCTCTCCCAGCATAAGGACAGTTGGGACCCCCAGGCCACTGTTTGCTTCTATTTCCAGTGTGACTTTCTCTACATCAACACCCTGCAGTTGGAGTTGCAGCTCTCCCTGTCCACCACGTCCTGCCACACTTGTCCAGTTCCTATGTCAATGGAGACGATTTCATAGCCACGCTCAGAAAGCATTGCATTGTCATCCTCTTTTTGCAAAGCAGGAAACTGAGGCTCAGAAAGGTTAAGTCCCTTGTCCAGTGTCACACAGTAAGCGTGCTGCACTGTACAGGGAAGCTTTGTCTGTAGTGAATTGTTTTTATAATGAGGTTTCTTTATGTGCTGATTTTAAATGCTTTTTGAAAGGTTGAAAAAGATTTCCCTGGGACTGAGGGTGTAGCTCAGTGGCAGAGCACAAGCTTAGCATGCGTGGGTCCTCAGGGCTCCCGTGCACATGTACATGATTTCTCTTACATTTATGCAGTTTGACCTTACCAAATCTGGAATGTGTTGGTCATTATTTTTTCAATTTTTTTTTTTCTGTATCAACATCTCTTTCTTCTCCCAAGACTGAATGGAAGAATGTTAGAGCTTCAGGGGTGCCCTGAGGCTTGATTCCTTTGAGGACTTTTCTCCTCTCAGACTGTGTGCTTCTGACCCTCTGTCCTCAGGTCCACAGGCGGAGCCTCTTCCATGTGGTTGGCTTAGGGTTGACCCAGCATATTTTCAGCTTGAAAATTTCCATTTGTTTCTTTTCTCATAGTCACCTTTACCTTGTGGAGCATGGTCAGTGTAGCTGCTTTGAAGTCTTTGGCCATAGGGACCTCCAAATGCCTCCCCTCCATCAGCAACAAGAAACTCCCAAAATGGTCAGATTTGACCTCATATCTGGGGAACTAGCTGGTGCAGAGCTCTCCAGAGAATGTCCACCCAGAGAACTTGCTCCTCATCCGAAGCCCTGGGCTTCACTGCAGTTTAGCCCCCTCCCAGCTCCTCGGTGGCTGTGATAACCCACAACTGCCTCTGTGGCCACAGCATTCACAGCACAGTCCATACCTCACAGAGCTGGTTCAGAAGATCACCAATCAAGCATACTGCAACAGCAGCACCACAAAACCCTGGGTACAGGGAGAGTCTGCTTACTTCTAGAATTACCACTTCATATTCACTAAAATTCCACTTTTCAACAAGAACAAGCAGGTGCAGTGGTGCACTTGTGATCCCAGCCACTTGGGAAGCTGAGGCAGGAGGATCACAAGTCCAAGGCCAGCCTGGGCACCTCTGTGAGACTCTGTCTCAAAAACAAACACAAAACCCCAAACTTATAAATTTTTGTAAATAGGAACATATTACTAATACATGCTGCAACATGAATGAATATCAAAATTATCATTTGCAGTAGATGAGGCCATATGCAAAAAACCACACCTGGAGTGAGTTCATTTGTATGAAATGTCTCCACAGGCAAATCGATAAAGATGGAAAGTGGATAGGGGGTTTCCTGGGAAATGAGGCAACCAGGGAATGGCTGCTAATACTACGGGGTTCTTTTAGGAGTGATGAAAACATTCTGAAATTAGTTTTTGTTTTATTTTTTGCAGGATCCAGGGTTATACCCAGGGCCTCGTGCATGTTGGGCAAGTGCCATACCACTGAGCTGCACCCCCAGCCCCATTTTTATTTTTTAATTTTGAGACAGAGTCTCGCCAACTTGCATAGGCTACTTCTGGCTTCAAACTTGCAATCCTCCTGCCTCAGCAGATAATAGGAGTGAACCCTGGTGCCTGGCTGGAACTAGACAGTTTCAGTGATTAAGCACTGACTTACTCATTTTAAAATGGTTAATTTTAGTGAGGCATGGTGGTGAACACCTGTAATCCCAGTGACTTGGGAAGTGTAGGCAGGACGGTTGCCAATTTGAGGCCAAAGGCAGCCTGTGTAACTTAGTGTGACCCTGTCTCAAAATAAAAAATAAAAAGGGGTTAGGGATGCAGCTCAATGGAGCACCTGGGCTCAATCCCCCAGTAGCACAATAAATAAATAGGTAAATTTTATCATACATGAATTGTATCTCAACTCCCAAAAATATTTTTTAAATAAAGGAGAAATTATGACATCCCCATTAAAACAGAGAATTCCTCACAAGCAAACCTGCCCTTCAAGGAATTCTAAAGAGAGCCCTCTGGGCTGAGATAAAAGCCCAGATAGTAACTTGAGCCTTCCTGAAAAGATGAGGTGTGTCAGTAAAGGAGATGTGCAGGTGAATATAAAAGACATCAGGAAATCAGTTTTTGTTTGTAACTCTTTTTATCTCTTATCTGACTTAAAGGACAACAACATAAAGCAGTAATTTTAAATGTGTGTTGATAGGCACACAGTGTGTGAAGATGTGACTTGTGCCTGGTGTGGTGGCCACGCCTATAATCTCAGCACTTTGGAGGATGAGGCAGGAGTATCACAAGTTCTAGGCCAACCTGGGCTACATAGTGGGACCCTGTCTCAAAAAGCCAAGGGCTGATGTAGCTCAGTTGTCATGACTGTCCAGCAGCCAGGGGGTCAGCAGACACAGAAAGGATCACTCTGCACACCAGGAGTTAGTGTCAAAGAGACCGAGATAGGGCCCAGTGCCTTTGGGGGCACTTCCCCTGAGTAAGTGTCTCAAGCTCTTTTTATCAGCCTCTTATCATAACATTAATCATTCTATGGGTCACGAGAAAAGATGGTTAAAGCATATTTTCTTGTGAGTCAGAGAAGGCTTATTATTTAGCATGTTCTGCTTACTGTACGCAGTCAGAGCTATGTCGTATCTGCACGTATGCAAGGTCTGTGTCAAGGTCAGAGATAACAAAAGGGGACTTTTAGGTTTAGAGATCTTCCAAGAGCCGAAGCCTTCCTTGGCAAGCAGCTTTCCTCTTTTCCTTAGATTTTCGCCAGCCATCCAGTCATGCCTTCCATCACACTTAGTGGTAGAGCAGTTGCCTAGCATGTACAAGGCCTGGGTTCCATCTGCAGCACCATACACTGAAAAGGCCAGTAGTACAAAGTGCATCTTCTGCCTTCCCAGAAACCCTGTTGCAAGGTCACCCCAATCTTGAGATTTTAGGGCTCTGTCTCCAACTTCTTTTATATGTTTAAAAACAAACACATGAAATACTGTGTTCTGTTGAAGAATCACGTGAAGATTTTTTTTTTTGCAGTTGGTTTTTTTTTCCCCTCCTGTTAGTAAAGTCAATTGACGGCAAGTTATACCACAGAATGTGGATGCCTTCACAGGGCAGTGCAGTTGGCAGCTTCTGCATTTGTTTTGTTGATATTGTCACCAACCAGCTGGCTGTGGTCCTTTTGCTCTGCCTAGATAGAAATTGTGGGTAGGCAAGGAAAAGCCTATCAGATGCTGGTCTTAGGCAGAAGTTGGGTCCCTTGGCCTTGGACAGCAGTGAGCAGCGATGGCAGATGGGCAGGAGCAGCAGGAGGTAGTGTGTTCTAGAGCTACAACTTTTTTTTTTTTTTGTCAGTACTGCGGTTGAACCCAGGGCCTCACGCATGCTTTGCAAGTACTTTGTCACTAGGCTACACCTCCAGCTCATTTTTTGCTCTTTGAGGCAGGGTCTCGCTAAGTTACACAGGCTGCCTCAAACTCACAATCCTTCTGCCTCTGCCCCCTCAGTTGCTGGGATCATAGGTGTGCGCCACTGTGCCCAGCCATGTTACATCTCTTGTCTAGGCCAAGAAGACTAAGATTCCTCAGCCCTTCATTAGGCTGAGGAGGTTGGGATTTATCAGCTCTTGATAGCAGCTGGCATTGTAGCTTCTAGGCAGGACTGAGTATGAGGATTCCTCAGTCCTAGACAGTGGCCAGTGTTAATAGCTCCCGGGCCTAGGGTGTCTGAGGGCTCTGGTCCTAGAGACTTGGCAGCACTCTGGAACTTCCAGTGAACAGGGCTTGAGGTTTCTCTTTTCTGGCTCAGTATGGCCCTTTCTCTGTCTTTTTCCCATCATGGTACCTCTCTTGAACTGTTCAGCTGCCTCTTATGACTGTTGCCACCACCCCTGATGCTGTGGTTTGCGAGGCAGCAATAATGTCCCTTCTGCTGCTGCCGCCTCACCTATTCTTCAGTTGTCCAACAGCCATTTGCTTCTCTGCTCCTGCAGCTCAGCCTTCTGCCTGCTCTGCTGTCTCCACCAATCTCTGTTGCTGCATCACTGCTGTTCTACTGTCTTTGCTGCTGCTTTTTTGTGTTACCAGCACAGTCCACACTATTAAAGTAGGCAAAGACTACTTGAGAGAAACCTTTTATTGGGCCTAATGACTTCATGGCAACTAACTACGAACAGCTAATTTTGCAACACCAGGGGGCAGCATAGGAGGGTGTCTACTGACCAGCTCATATAGCTTATATAGCCAGAGGAGAGTTTGCACCAATCACAGCAATCCCTTTTCTGCCACTTACAACACTCTCTTTTATACCAATCCCATCATTCCTTTTGACCAATCATAGTAGTCCCTTTTGCACCAATCACAGAAATAAAGGCTTGTGTTTGCACCAATTAAAGCAGACTTTTTCCTGAGCCTCCAGGGGAAGTGCTCCCCCTCTGGCATGGGTTGGTCATAGTGCAAACCAAAAACTATTTGAAACAGCTGTGGCTGGGGCTGCACCTTCCAGAGCTGGAGTTATAGCAAATACTTGTAGTTTCATAGCTTCCTCCAGATGTTGGCAGGTGCTGGTGTGAGGGTGGCTTGGCTGGACAATAATTCTTTCATTCAAAGCAGCAGAGCCACAAATGAGAGCCCAGTAGCTGCCAGTCAAGGAATCAGATCACCCCACTCCCCAACCCCAGTGCCTGCCTTGAAGAAAAATAAGCAGGAGGAGGAATACTTATAGCAAGAATGGAAAAAAAAAAAAAAAAACCTTATCATTAACACTAATGTTAATTCTAACAGTGTATTAACAATACTGCATGTCCAGTGCCTCAAGGAGAGGTGGGTCACTCTGCTCTATGTCAATATGTCATTCTCTGTGCTCCCTATAAGTAGAGCATGGGCAAGGACTTGTATGGGAAGCTCTGAAGGGGCTGGGAATAGGAGAGTCAGGGTGGAAGGGAAGCAACAGGCCAGAGGTGTGCTGAGCCACCCCCTGCCTCGCAGCTCTGCCCTCATTGACAGCTGCTTGAGATTGGTCTCTGTACACTGGGGTAGTGTCAGACGAGAAGTTCCCCCTCTGCCCCTGAGTGTGGGCCCTGGGCACAGGCTCCTGCATCCCACAGTGGGTGCCACCTCCTTTCAGGAGCATTTGACAAGGCCTTGGGAAGCTCATCAGCTTGCCCACACCTGGCCACTGGAGTCCAGTGCTAACGTGTGACTGAACTGGCCATGTTCATGCCCTTGATAGTCCTTGTGCACTGTCAGTGTGACCCCTTTCTCCCCTCCTCTGGTTATACCGAGCTCCTGGCGGCCGGGCCAGGCAGACTGGCCTCCCCTTCTGCAGGGTCCCAGGGTGCTGCATGTGCTATGGGGACGGGAGGGCTGTGCAGGGGCAAACATAGGTGAACCTGAGGTGCTTTGCTTAGTGGGGCGAGTCAGTCACCTGGTGACAAATGCCGTATGGGGTACTTGCTTGAGGTCTCAGAAAAGTTATGGTCAAGTCTGAAAAATCTTTTAACAGAGGGATTTGTTCTCTTAGAAAGCCAAAAGAAATTACAGACCACAGGTTTCTTTAAAGCTGTATCAACAAATCTTGCCTTAAAATGTGTTGCTTGTGTATTTGTTTTGCCTGGGCGATATTTCAATATTCTGTGTGAAGGAGGAACAGTTTTGCCTGTGATGGTCCTAATGCCATTTATTTTTTCACTCTGATCTCACTTGTTAATATCAAACAGTGGGGAGGCAATATCATAAGTATTTTAAATACAGAAATCGAGAGAAACTACTGAAATGAATGCCTTTACAGAGGTTCATTATTGCATTTGAGTAAATTTAAATGCTTGAATAAAACTAAAGTGTTGAAAACCAAATATGTGTTAGGCATAGCCTGAAGGATTTTTTAAAAAATGTATTTGGTCACTGTCCTATTTTATTATTTGGAAGCATTTTGATAAATATGCTGCCAAGTATATA